>SKCR01024971.1:0-82696 GCA_019454045.1 Zanthoxylum bungeanum | reverse complement strand
TTTCAAGGAAATCATGACGTCTCTCCGATCTATCAATGATGTATCTATTTCTTCCATGGAGAACTAATCTCCTAGGCAAAGCTAAGGATGAACTCTTGTATTTGAATAACTATGTTTATGTTGTTGATTCCTAAATTACTTTTTAATGTTTAATACAATTGATGGTTGTTGTTCTTTATTATCTTTCGCTTTATAATCCAAAAACTTGTTTTGTCAACTCCCATATAGATCCAGTCATGCTTCTTCTATGTGTGATTTGTGAAACCAGTTGTGACTGGTAAAGTTGTTTTATATGTTGGTCTTCTGCTGCAGTGTTGCTGAGGGTATATTGTCGACGTTAGATAGCTCGTAATGATAACTTTTGTGTGTTGTTAACATAGAGAAAAATAATCATTGATTACCTTAGAATTTAATATGTTTAGAATTGAATATCTTCCAATTGTTGGTTTGGGATGTGAAACCTTCAACTGAGTAATAAAACGAAATCAATAATTGAATATAGGGATTTGATACAAGAGGGATTCCTGACGCTTTGCTGTTTATCTCTACTGATATTTCCCAAAGTTTTTATTTTAATAGCCAATTCAATCTTTTCTTTAAATAAGTTACTCGTAAAGTTTTTTTTTTGAGTAAATTAGTTCTTATAACCATCTCTCTGATGAATCGACACCCCCGCTATACTGCGATAGCCGCAAGTATCTTTTGGGCGTAATCAGGAACGTTGTTTGGTCCAGCCTCCATTCGAGTTCCCCAATCTTGCTCAGGATTGCTTCTCATGTCTAGCGCATGAGGAGGTGAGATCCCAGATGAGATTGCCCCACCATTTGCGCATTTAGCCATTAGCTCATTTAATGAACTCATTTGTTTGGCCATATTTTCATAATGCAAATTGTTAGTCGAAATGAACTTATCTATAACATGAGTATTTTGAAGTATAACCTGTTGGACCACGTCCTGGGTGAATTCGCCAAACAAGGCGCGCATCACATTAGGATTGAACTCACTCATAGTGTCATAATGACTTCCTTCTGCTAAACCCTCAAAATGGCCCACTACAGTCAGAACGTGAATTTGGTTGGTTTGCTCTAATCCCATTTCCTCTATACTTGAACCAGTCTGAACATTCTTTTTCGGAGGCATCTTCACTTCTTGCACCAATTCCTCCCACTGTGGTCGCCCAAAACTATTCGCATATTTTTTTTTTGATACGCGTGTAAAGTTCCAAACCTCATGAGACAAAGTCTCGGAAATGGGTGTTTGATTCCAAGAAAATTCCTTCAAAGTCCGCAAGCACGCAGATTACAGCCCTAAAGATTACAAAGCTAAGAAACACATTAAATTTAAATTACTTGCTCATTTTTTAGTCTTTTTCTTATTTTTTCACTCCTATTTTCCTACGCCTGAGCCCTTTATAGTGTAAAGTCTCGCTAATCGCTCAGGTGGCTTCGCTTTCTTCGGCCTATTAAACCCCCACTTCTCCTATTTGCACATAACTGCTAGATCATGTGTGCAACTATTGGGTCGTGCGTGCAACTGTTAGGTCGTGAGTGCAACTGCTGGGTCATGCGTGCAACTGTCGGGTCATCCGTGCAACTGCTGGGTCGTGTGCTCTGATAATCGCTAGATCGTGGGGATTGCTGCCAGACTGTGCAGTAACCTTTAGATCGTGGGCCTAATCGTAACTGCAAGACACCTTCGCATATTCATTCTTCTTTCATCGTTCTTCACTTGTTGGGAGATTCTTTCTTCGTCCTTCATGATTCTTTACCCATTGGTCGAATCGTCCTGGGTTGCATCGTCCTTTATTCTTCATCCCGAATGACGTCATGCCTCTTCGTCCTTTAGTAATTATTTTCTTGTTAACAAGTAGCATGTCACCATTCATTCGCTGTCATATGTTAAAGTAAATAGTTAACATTATTAGCTCATTTCTTATAGGAGTGGGTTCAAATCCCCAGTTGTACGATCTATACTCAATATTGTTTTAGAGAAGACCCTAGTTGTCTATGAGATAGATTCTACATTTTTGGAGCAAGTACCTGCAACTTCTCAAGTCGGAGAAGACTAGTATGACCACTGCACAAGGATGACGAAAATTGTCTAAATTTTGTTCGCAGGACATAGATCTCGGATATTAATTGAAGTACACGTAAGTTGATCCGAACACCTCGATTACGAAAAAAAGTAGTCTAATCAAGACTGGTTCCGGTCAATTTCTGATTATTTCAGAAGGTCCAAGTTCTTCCCAGTCATATTGCTGTGCTCATTACTGTTGTGTTTATCAAAGCTAGTATTCAATTATTCTGTGAGAATAGCCCTAATTGTATATGGGGATAGATTCCTCAACAATTTATTTGGAAGAAATTAATTCCTCTGGTTTTGGGATCTGATTTTGGATAATGCATCGATCATCTTTATTATGCAAATCAATTCTAATCTTGGATGGAGTATATCTCCATAATTTATCGGAGCTTATTCCTCAAATTCAAAGCCTATATGTGATTATAAATATCAATATATTAGTCATATATGTAATAAATAAATAAATAAATAACCCTCTAAGTAAACCATTTGCTATATGAACATTTCCTAAAAATAAACCTAACATTTGGTTAAAACAAAAAAATTACAAACTACACTATGCAACCTGATCTTCAAGATGCATTAGCTAAAATTTCACATTGAGTAAGTTGCATCATGCATGAAATAGCACATGCCATTTGTTCTGCGATATCCTCAAGGCTACCATCTAACAAAGAGCAAATTTTATTATACAACAGTGGTATCACGTCACCTATACTTTTTTTAAAAAATCATTGGAAACCCCACCGCCAAACCACCCCTTCCGAGCTCAAGCGGAGTAGATAAAACCTCCGGCCACCACTCTCAGCTCTCACCACCAGTCCACTGATCAATATAATATTTTCACTTTAACCATTGCTCTTTGCCCGATGATATTATATTCCATCATTAATTAATCAACCTTTAAACACATATAGATAAAATTGAAATGGATTAATTAAGTTTGTAACAATGTTAGCTAACATTATATAACTTACACATGGGAGAAAAGAGAGAAGAGATGAAAAGAGACTATAAATTTAGAATGAAAAATCAATTTTTGAATTTGAATTGGGTTTTGCTATATTAAATAACAAAATTCGGGAGAACCAGAATTTGGTATTATCATAAATGAAAATATGTAATGATTGAACTGAACGAATGTCCTCCTCGGGATCTGTAAGTGGATTGTAGCAGATTACCAGCTGGCAAATGAATTTTGTTTTTAAATTTTAAATGAGGTGGAGGTGCCGAGGTGGTGAGCAGTAATATATTATATATATATATAGATATAGATAGAGATAGAGATAGAGAGGGCTTTATCTGCAGCAACTTGCAGGCACTGCAAAAATAAATCTGACAGTAGAATCTGAAACGTCATTTTCAATGTGCATTTCAATTTCAAAAATGTCATTTCACTTCTCATCAATCACTCAGCCACCCCCCCTTTCCTTCCGCATTCACTTTGAAGTTTGGGATTTGGTTTCATTCAAGGACAGGAATGAATGTTGTCCATTCCAATCCCCAAAGCAAAGCTTTTTCCTATTTCATTTTATAATACTCACTAAGAATGGGAAATGAAAATATTAATCCAAACTTTCCTAAAATAAATACTTAATAAATATCTTTACGACACTCGTTAGTATTATCATTTATTTTATTTTGTATTTTTTAAAAAAACAAAAAAAAATATTATTATATTTGTGGACCCCACTGGATGATAAAAGCTTTCATGAGCTTTAAAGGAAGGGTCCCACCCACATACAGACTCACTAAGTTTTTTAATTGGGGATAAGTTCATGGGAGCAAGCAACATGTGATTCCAATAGCATCGTGTTTCCCCTTTGGTAATGCTTTGATTCTGTAATGTGTGAACTGAAATTGATCCACGAGGCTGGCTATGTTATGTAAGTAAACCCCCATGTGAGAGAAATCCAAACAACAAAAAGACAGCATACATTCACATTTGGTTTTCCCTAAAATCACCATCACTACTTGTTTCTTCTACCCTCTACACCATATATTCACATTCTCATTCAACATCAAACTCCAAAAGCTTTGGCCTTAAACTGGATCACTAAAACATATTTAGGGACATAACACAATCCATCATATTTCAACTTAAACACATAGGCGAAGTTGGGACATCCCAGCAGTTTGTTGATTCCAAAAGAAGAATGAAAAATCGAGCAATTATTTACTTCTCGCTCAAATACGCCTCAACAGGCTTGCAGCAGTTATGCGACAAATTCCAACAATTCCTTTCCTACTTGCTTCTCTCATCTAAATGAAGGAAAGAACGCGATAATAATACTTTTATCACATGTAAACAAAGCTTTAAACAAATCTAGGTATAGAATCCAAAATGAAAATCTAAAAATGTCACCATTTCACTACTAGCAGATGGCCTGTTTCCCAATTGAGCTGAAACATATCCTTGTCGTCTTGTCTGATCCGAAGTTAAACTTAAGATCTGAAGCAACGTCATTTGTAGGGGCACTGCTTGTATAAGGGAAAGCAAACACAAGGCGAGATGTAGACCTATTCAACCCAAAACTGTATGAAGGAACTGCATCTGCATATCCCTCTTAGGCTGATACACATCACTAGCTGGTTTTGATGGCATAATGGATGGTGTTGGAGGCTCAGACGACACCCAAGTATATGCAGAAACAGGAAAACTGAAGCCGGTGCTATTCTCAGAACCAAATGTCCACCTCTGGCCATGCTTGCTAACAGAAATGGCAGTCGAAACAGGTTTAGTCCCCACAGAGTGAGATGGAGGCTTCCTCTGTAAATTTAGCACCTCACCATCAGCCGCATTTGGAAGAGTCTTTGAGTCATTCTGCCCAATAGTTTGATTAATAATATTAGTGTCAAGTAATCAGAAAACATTTGATGACATAATTTCCTAAAACACACTCGACTTCGAATCCAAGTTAAGGCAGGCAGTTTCTTGACCTAATTGCATATATGGTTAACAAATGAACAAGCCATACATATGAGGTAATTTGCAGTTACAAAACCTATTATCCCAAACAAATTTCAATGAGATCTGCATCAAAATACTTGAAAAAGAAAAAGGGAAAAAAATAAGAATACATGCAACCAAGAAAAGGGAGATGCATTCCCAGATCATAAACAAAATAGACTCGGTTAAGATAATAATAAAATAATAAGGGCCTGAGAGTTCCAATTACCATCTTTTTTTCCTCCAAAAAACATCATCTTTTTTTTTCCAAAAATCATAGATCACAATTCCCATGAAGGTGGAGGCAAAACCCCAATTCAAGCACTCATGTTTGAGAGTCGGCGTGGGTGTGCAATTATCTCACTTTCTTCCTTTCTCTCCATTGAATCACCGTCTATCTTGTTGTTTACGGCAAGCGCCCACTCTGCTAGGTACTCCCTTGAAAGTTTTCATGTTTAATAATCTATATTTCAGTTCATTTATTATGTGTCTGTGTTTCAATTTACTAGTTAAGACCATTGTTTAAAAATTCGGCCGAGGCGGCCGCCTCGAGTTGAGGCGGCCGCCTATTTCGGTTTTTGTGAGGCGGCCGCCTCCCGCCAAATCGGCGGCCTAGACACGATCAGACACCTGTCTTGTACACCAAAACAACTCATTCCTGGCTTCCCTAGGGGCTCTGCCAGCAAAAATTTGATGCTCTGTTGCAGTCACAGAAAAACCATCACAGGATGTAGTGGGAGGCCCAGCGGTGGAGCTTCAATGGCCCCCCTTGGCTGCCAAATATTTCAGGCAATACAGTATTTTCTAATATCTTGCTCCCTCCCAAATTATTTTTATCCTAGACCATGGCCCCATCAAATAAAAATTCTAGCTCTATCCAAGGAGAGCTACACTCCATGACCTGAAGGTTGAACCTCATAAGTCCATCTCAACCAGTGTTTTAAAAAGCGGTCGAGGCGGCCGCATCGCCGCCTCACGGCGACGGCGCGTTGAGGCGGCCGCTTCTTGCGGTTTCTTCAATTTGGCCGCTCCAGGCCGCCTCAGACCACCCCACGCGCAGGTTTTTTTTTTTTTTTTGCTGCCTTCAAAACGAAGAGGAAGATGAAGAAATAAAGAAGAGGTGTCATAAAAAAAATTTTAAAAAAAAAAATCAGATTTGTGAAGAAGAAATGAAGAAGAAGATGATGAAGAAATAAAGAAGAGGAAGAAATCACGCCATCTTCATCACCAGAAATGAAGAAATGAAGAAAAAAATGATTTGTGAGGTTTTCTGTGATGAAGAAAAGAAATTGATTCTGTGAAGAAGAAATTAAGAAGAAAAAATTGAAGCAGCATTATAATAATTTTTAAATGCTGGCAGCCATCGTCATCACCATAGCTCTTTATTTATTTTTTATTAAAAAATTAATAATTTTTTAAATGAATGGACAACTGCTTCACACTTTTCTTGTGAAGTGTGATGGAATTTAAAAAATCAATTTTTGTTGCTGGATTTTGTGATTTTGTTAATTTTTGTAGGAAGTTTTGTATCAAATTGTATTATAAAAATAATGAAAGTAGTATTACTATAAATCTAAAATTACATATATGCAAAAAATAATAATTATAAATTATTAATATCATTAATAAACATTAATTATGATCTTCAAATAAAATTTAAGTGGATGGTATCAAATTAATAATCAAATTATTTATAATTTAAATAAGAAATTAAGTTACAAAAATTATAAATTTATAATAAATTTATTATTAATCAAGAATCATCATTTTATCAAATTACAAAAATTATTAAAAAAAAAAATTTAGTGCTGACGTTGAGGCGTCCGCCTCGCCGCCTCAAGGCGGTCCGCCTCAAAGGCCGACCGCCTCAAAGGCCGACCGCCTCGAGGCGCCGCCACGTATTTTTAAACATTGATCTCAACAATGCTCAAAATGTTTACTTTCATTCAACACAGAATTGCAAGACCAATAAATTGGAAGCAATCATTCATGGAAATACAATGATCAACGGGATAATAAAGTACCTCGTTTTTACTCTTGATTTCAAAATCCGGAGTTTTCCCGAAGTTGTGAGAAGATCCTATAGAGCCACCTTGTTGTATTGTAAATATGTGGTCAATTGTTTTTCCTGAAGTTGAAGTGGTTTCATTTACACCATCCTTAGATGCTTTATTATTCTCCTGAGGCGGAACCTTAAAGAAAGAGTTCAGTCTAGCTTCATTCACCTGTGAAGAATTTTTCTTGTCACCTTCATCTGCCTTCTTACTAGAGCCAATACCTCCTAAATTCAGAAAACTATTCTGCTCAATTGGCATGGAAGTAGTAACATGAGAAGGCTGGGGTTTTTTCCAAGAAGTGGCTAGCTTCAACTCAGCAGACTTATCTTTAGGAGTGGGCGGATTTCTATCAAGATGCTCCAATATTGTCCTAGCCATCTGACTAGAATGGGGATGAACAGGTGGGACGCCCACTTCTGAACTTAGTAGCTTCCTGTCCACTGACTGGAATATTGAAGAGCCACTTGTTCCTCCAAGTTCTAGATTCTTCTTGACAGTAGGAAAGAAGCCTTCTGGAAAATTGGAATTTCCCACTGGGGAAAGACGGTTTACAGAGGAATGAAAATTCACAGACCCACTGGCCGGAGATTCTGCAGCAATTTTATGCCGTATCCTACGAATGGGTCCAACTGATCCATGGCCATTATCCAATGCAATTCTCCTTGACTTCAACATGTATTTGAACAATAAGAAAGGAATCAAGAATCAAATGTTAATTGATAAAATTCAGTCTATGCTAATAAGTAGCAACAAAAGTAAATGCCATAATGTCATATTTGGCCTTCCAAAAGCAGAAACTACTATTTGTTGCGCTTCATATAAAATCACAAATACATATAAACAGATCATCTACCTCCATATGATAAATCCTAAAAGCATTATGCAACTATTCATATGATTTGGTAGAAGATTTGGTAGTTATTATATTCCCTGATTCTTAGGGATTTAGGAGACTTCCTATTTTGATCTTTCCTGTTTTATTCTTTCCTAGTTTAGTCCTATTTTATTCTTTCCTACTTTAGTCACTACAGATGTGTATATATTTGTATTGAACAAACCTAATTGATATAATAAAATTCGACATTCTTTGTCATGGTATCAAGGCTTTAGGTTCCCTCTTTTCATTATTTTGCAAAATTCTCAGTTTTTTTTTCTGGTTCTCATTCCAGAACTTTATCTATCCCAATATCTAGGTAGAAAATCCGTGTTCCCTTTTTTTTCCTCCTTGAGACATGTCTACAAGCACCAGAGTCAGCCACACGTCCGAATCTCAAGCAATCGAGGCCCAAACAACCGAGATCGGACACTCTACTTTTGGGGAATTTCCCAATATCCAGGCAGTGTATAGGTTGAATGGAAGAAATTATTTGAAGTGGTCTCAACTGGTAAGGACGCACTTGAAGGGCAGAGGAAAATTGAGTCATTTGCTCGGCACTGGGCCTAAGAATGAAGATCCAAAATATGATGTGTGGGATGAGGAAGACTCGATGGTGATGTCCTGGCTTTGGAACTCTATGTCCCCAGAAATCAGTGATACTTGCATGTTCCTCGATACCGCCAAAGATATTTGGGAGGCTGTCAAGTAAACGTATTCAAAGGTTCGTGATGCTGCACAAATCTATGAGATCAAGACTAAGATTGCTGCCACTAAACAGGGAAATCGGACAGTTACTAAATATTTCAATCTTTTGCAAAGCCTTTGGCAAGAGATGGATCATTACCAATGCATTCACATGAAGTGTAGTGACGATGCAACCACGCTTAAGAGGTTTGTTGAAAAGGACAGGATCTATGATTTTTTAGCTGGACTTGATATGGAATTTGATGCAGTGCGGGTTCAAGTCCTTGGCAAGGAGGATTTTCCGTCACTCAACAAGACAATTTCAATCATTCGTGCTGAAAAAGGAAGGAGAGGAGTTATGGTTGAGAATATTTCTGTTGAAAGCTCAGCGTTAGTGTCAAAAACAGCAACTGAAAAGAGTACCATTTTTGAGCAGTCATTCACTGAAGAGAACAAGCAGCCAGGGCAGTCAAAGCTTTTTAACAGACAATTTGTGGTGCACCTACTGCAAAAAGAGTCGTCATACCAAAGAAAAATGTTGGAAGCTTTACGACAGACCGCAAGCCATAAATAAAAATGGAACGGTGAGGATTGGACAATGGAGTGGACAAGGTCAAGCTCATATGGTTGGAAGCAATGTTTAAATATACGTGGCGGCGCCTCGAGGCGGCCGACCATTGAGGCGCGAGGCGGACCTCCTCGAGGCGGTGAGGCGGGCGCCTCGATCCGAAAATTGGAAAAATAATCCAAAATGCATTAATTTCTTCAAAATTCATAGTATGTTCAAAAAATTATTGATAGTATCATTAGTGTTCGATTCGACATTTTACTGAAAATATATAAACAAAGTGATATTTCAATTCAGATTCACAGACACTAAGTAATTATTTATCAACTGTAATTATAGCCAAGCAAAAACAGAGCCACAACTTTAGACATCAAAGTGAAAATATATAATTCATTTAGTTAAAAACCACACGAAGACATAATTCATTCTAGCATTTTTAATTTAATTTAATTTTTATTTGTCTAAGTAAAAATACACACGAAGACATAATTCATTTCCTTAAAAAATGCGTTTTTTTAACAAACTAACGATAAAGTTAAGCCAAACAACATTTGAATCAAATACAAATGAGGTATTAACCTTCGAATGGAACTGGTATTCTTGAAGATCGGAGATGATGTTGATACACGCAAAGCAGAGACAGAGCCGACAGACAGGAACCGAGAGATGAGGAAGGTAAGAGACGAAGAAGATGCAAAGCAGACGCAAACCAACGACAAAGCAGACGCAAAGCAGAGACGAAGAAGAGAAGCTGATTCTAAGAGATGAGGAAGGTAAGAGACGAAGATGAGAAACCCTAAATCAAAGACGCCAAAACGTCTGTATACGCGCTGATTCCTTTTTTTTTATAAAGACTTGGATAACAAAAAAATAAAAAATAAAATAAAACGGCTGAATGTGAGGCGGCCGTCTCATTGGTGAAAGGCGACAAAAATGGTACACGGCGAATTAGGCGGCCGCCTCGACGCGCCGACGCCGAGAGGCGGCAATTCGGCGCCTCAATACGTTTTTTTAAATACTGGTTGGAAGGAAATCAACTGAGGATAACAATAGCTCAGAGCCGTCACTTGAATTCAATAGAGATGAGATTGCGAGATTGAAGAACCTTCTTGGGTCGCTGGAGAAGCAATCATCTTCGGCAAGTACTTGCAATCTAGCTGTTTCAGGTATATCATCATCTTCTTACGCTCTTAGAGCTTCAAATAATGTCACTCCTAACACATGGGTCATCGACTCGGGAGCCACAGACCATATGACTTTTTCCTCCACGATATTTATCTCATACACACCCTGTCCTAGCAATAAGAAAATCACTGTAGCTGACGGTTCAATCACTATTGTTGCAGGACAAGGAGATATTTTTATTAGTGATTCACTTACACTAAAAAATGTTCTCCATGTCCCGAAATTATTCACCAATCTTGTGTCTAATTGCAAAGTGATTTTTTACCCCTCTCATTGTTTATTTCAGGAACGGGGGACGAGGAAGATGATTGGACATGCTAAGGAGAGAGATGGTCTATACTATCTTGAAGAACCGAGTAAACAACTTAAGATTGAAAATCGTTTCCCTTTGTCATTCCTTACCGAGTCATGGAAATCCAACAAAGATAAGATATAGCTTCATCACCTTCGTCTTGGTCACCCGTCATTTCATGTTCTTAAAGTGTTGTTTCCTTCATTATTCAATAGATTATCAGTTGAAAACTTTCATTGTGATGTGTGCGAACTCGCAAAACACAAACGTTCTGTTTTTCCAATAAGTAATAAAATAACTTCTATTCCATTTACTCTTATCCATAGTGACATTTGGGGGCCTTCTACTGTGCCCAACATTTATGGGGCTCATTGGTTTATTTTGTTTATTGAAGATTGTACTCGTATGACATGGATTTTTCTTTTAAAAAACAAATCAGATGTGAGTCATGTATTTCCAACTTTCTTCAATATGGTCAAAACACAATTTGGAGTGGGAATTAAATGGTTTCGATCTGGCAATGCCAAAGATTATTTTAATCCAACCCTTTCTCCGTTCTTTCAACAACACGGTATCATTCATGAGTCATCTCAACTCATCTTGTATTAGCACTCCCCAACAAAATAGAGTGGCCGAACGAAAAAATAGCCACCTTTTACAAGTCACTCGAGCCTTTCTTTTCCAAAAACAAGTTCCAAAGAATTATTGGGGAAAAGTTGTGTTAACTGCAGCTCACATTATAAATAGACTTCCCATCAGGGTACTTGGTTTTCAGAGTCCCGCACAAATCTTTGCAAAGTTCTTTAACCTTTCAATTCTTTCCATGTCACAAACAATCTGATTCCCAAAATATTTGGTTGTGTTGCATTTGTTCATGTCCATTCTCAACATAGGGGCCAGCTTGATCCAAGGGCTCTCAAATGTGTCTTCGTTGGTTATTCATCTACTCAAAAGGGCTATAAATGCTATCATCCTCCCACACGAAAATTTCATGTGTCTGCCGATGTCACATTTGTTGAAGACGACCAATACTTTCACGACCCTTATCTTTAGGGGGAGATCTCATTCATGGAAGATAAGGACAAAGAGTCTTTCCTTCTTGAGCTGCCTGTGTCTAAGCTATTTGAGTCTTCATCTCCTCCTGTAGAGCCTGATTCATCATCCCCTCCTGTAGAGTCTGAGTTTTTTCCTGACCGCCAGTCCAATTCTTCTATGCATCGTGTCTCAATCAAAAATGAAATACCTTATACACCAAAAGCACGGAAAATTAACTAAACTCGCCCCGAGTGCTCTGCTAAGGTTTATTCAAGAAGGAAAGGGCCATTCTCTCAGCCTGTGCAGGAACAATCATCGGACTCAAAGCCTGTGACTGTTGAGGTAAGTACTTCTCTTGATTCTAATATTTCAGACACTCAAACAGAAAATGACTATGACATTCCTATAGCCCTTAGGAAAGGAACTAGGACTTGTACCCAACATCCTTTGTACCTTTTCATGTCCTACAAAAACCTATCCCATAACCATAAGGCCTTCCTCACTAGTCTAAACAGTATCGCCATTCCTAAAACACCATCTGAAGCACTGGGAGATGAGAATTGGAGGAATGCCATGAAAGTCGAGATGGAGACTTTAGAAAAGAACCAAACATGGAGACTTTAGAAAAGAACCAACCATAAACTAAGTGATGTCCCAGAAGATGCTGCAGTGGATAGAGATAATTATCAAAGGCTTGTTGAAAAATTGATTTATTTGTCACACACTAGACCAGACATAGCATATGTTGTTAGTGTAGTAAGTCGTTTTATGCATAATCCCAAGGAGACTCATCTCAGGGCTGTGAACAGAATCTTACAATACTTGAAAGGTTCTCCAGGTAAGGGGATCTTATTCAGACGAAGTTCAGAATTAAGCCTTGAAGCCTATACCGACGCTGATTACGCAGGATCACTTGATGATAGTAAATCAACCTCGGGTTATTGCACGTACTTGGGTGGAAATTTGGTCACTTGGAGGAGTAAAAAACAAAATGTAGTTGCAAGATCGAGCGCAAAAGCAGAATTCAGGTCAATGGCGCTTGGAATTTGTGAACTCCTATGGCTGAAGATAATTTTGAAAGATTTGAAGGTCAAGTGGCAAGGTCCGATGAGATTGTATTGTGACAATAAGTCAGCTATCAATATTGCACATAATCCGGTCCAACATGATCGCACAAAGCACATAGAAGTTGACAGGCATTTTATAAAGGAGAAACTTGATAATGGCCTGATTTGCACTCATTATGTCACCACAGAGAATCAGCTTGCAGATGTACTCACAAAGGAGCTGTCCAGTGCAGTTTTGCAGAATTTAGTTGACAAGCTTGGAATGGATGACATCCATTCATCAGCTTGAGGGGGAGTGTTGAAAATCATGTTTTTTATATTCTTTAATATAGAAGATTTGGTAGTTATTATATTCTCTGATTCTTAGGGATTTAGGAGACTTCCTATTTTGATCTTTCCTGTTTTATTCTTTCCTAGTTTAGTCCTATTTTATTTTTTCCTACTTTAGTCACTACAGATGTGTATATATATGTATTGAGCAAACCTAATTGATATAATAAAATTCGACATTCTTTGTCACTTTTAATTTTTTCGTGTTTTTTAGGATGTCGCCTCGACCGCCTTGCCTCACACGGGGGACCGCTTCGTACCGCATACCGGGTTTCCAAACCTTGATTAGTAATTAACATAAAGAAAGAAAACTTACGCAAAGCTTATCCTAGTTTTATATATATTTATATATATATAATTAATATGCATAATTGTGGTAACATGAACGGGCAACGCAAGTTGTGTATTCTTAAATATCACGACACACGTCAGGTGAAATGATGCAAATCTATCTAATTTCCATTAAAAAATTTAGAAACACGCAAGCATTCAGCTCATAACAATATGTTTTCTTTAACAACTTTTTCAAATTACAAAAGAAAGAATGAACGAGCACCATAGCAGGAATAAGCATCATCAAGGCTTATAGATTTACTATAAAAACTTCTATTATAAGATTAAGAAAGTACCTGCTCATAAATAGGAGTTTGTGACTGCTGCAAGGGAGTGGGTGTGTTAAGGCCTTTATTGCCATCACCTAGTAATTGAGTCAACTGGTGATTAAAAAAAGAAGAAAAGGATCAGCCCATATGCAATTACTCACGTTCAATAGCATCACATCACAACACAAATAGACATTCCACATACCTTGGACTTGGACTTGGAAAAGATGGTTCTAGAATAAGGAGTTCGGGGAAAATTACGAAGCCCACATCTACCTCTTTCACTTCGTGGGGTCAAATAATCACGTTGATCCTGTGACATGGCACCTGGCCAGCATGTGGATGGCTTAGGCAATGGTGATGGAATATATTGTTTTAATGCAAATTCAGCACCATTTGGTGATGCCCTTTCATCTTTGGTTAGCAAACTCTTAGAACCAAGGCCTACTTCAGATGTTCGGGTTCCCATATATGCTTTTGCAATATCAATTGGTGAAGCACCAACCGTATCTTGAATCTGCAAAAATTACAAATACAAATCACATCAATAAGATATCAGATCATACAAGTGAAAACATATTGTATCAATGTATCTGACCGCACAAGGTAAAATATTTAATATATCCACAGGCTCTAATCTATTGGATTTCCTATGGGACAATTGATAATATTTATAAAAGAACACTCACAAGCCTGTTTTATAATCTAATATTTATAAAAGAACACTCACATGCCTGTTTTATAATCTTCTTGTCACGTAATTTATTTCATATAATAAACTTGAAAAAAAAATTCGAGGCACAACTACTTTCGCTATTATCCCATATAACCCCTCTTTTGATTACCATCACTTACAGTATGACCCCAAATGTACATAGTAAATATTTTCTTTACCAAAGTGGATCACCTTGACCTCAAAGACAGATACAAATTAAAAATATATATATATATCAATTAAATGAATGCAAAATAACTATTAATTAATGAAATATATGAATAGGGAAAAAAAGGAATAATGGTTACTTGAAACCAGAATGTGTCTTCCATTTACATCCATCCACAATGTTTGTCCGCTATCAAAAGAAAAAGCACATCAATTTTGTCACTTTGATTACGGTTGTAAATAACCAAGCATCGATCAATTTAAGAGTTGATGAAAGTAATTTTGCAAAATCAAATGTGAAAAGGACACATTTTCACTATGCATTAATTCACTTACATACCAAAGAATTGAGAACGGAGGGTCAACGGGTTCCAAAAGAAGCACATATGATATTTATGTGCAGAGACAAGTCTTGGGAGGTATCCATTTCAAAGGTCCACATCAACTCCAAAATCCTCAAACCAATTTCTACATACCAGAGCTATTATAAATTTATAATACAATATAGACAATTGTTCTCATGTAATTCCAAGTTACATCCAATGAAGTCACAATTTGGTGAATTTATTCAATCTCAAACTTGATATTCCGTGTTAGATATGCTAGATATATGTGTGGAATAGCAGAAAACGAAAAATTGCTATTGTACAAGCAACACAACTCTCCGAAAATGGAATGTTTTGGCCCAAATTCATCCAGATTCCAGATTATCGGAAATTATCCAGTAAGCAATGCATGATATACTGAACAATTCAAGAACTTTTAGAGATTAATTATGCAAAACAAAGCTAGTGACCAGGCATGTCATTAGTCCAAAATGATTAGAGCAATTTACCCTGCTCACAGATGACTGCAGAGGGATAGTTGAGGTTCCCCATGGAGTTTTACGCAAATCTTCCTGCTTTTCTTCAGTTGACTTTCTTGGATTTTCAAGAGCAACTATAAGCCTCTCAGCATCTCCTTTCACAGTCATGCTTAGATATTTATCTTCTTGTTCAGGAAGATCAACAGCCCTTGAATGTATTATATCTATCAATCGATGAATTTCATCCCTGCACAGTGAAGAATTTTTGTTTTCCATTCTTTAAAAAAAAAAAAAAAAAAATCTTAAAATATGAATTGGAAAAGCAGAAGAATTACAAACTGGATCAGGAATCCACAGACCAACCAAAGAAACACCCTGCATAGTGAAGAAGCTTATCATAGTGAAGAAGCTTCCAAGGTTCGAAAACTCGATATACGGTGCGAGACAATTTCTAGTTTGAGAAGAGGCAGACAGCCTCGAGACGGGAGGTGGAAGCCTCAATCCAAACAAGGGAAAAAAATTATAACACACAATAGCAAAAAAAATGGTCAAGATCACATATACTAGACATTAAAAGAAAGATTCAAATACTATGCATTCCATTCATAGGCATCAAACGTCAAACCCACACTGACTGAGAGAATGTACCAATTGTTGTTGAATTTGGACATATATTCAACATAGAATGGTTAATTTATCAATGTAGGATGTTATAAAAGTCAAAAGATGAATATCATAAATTCATTTTGCTTCGATTATTATCTTACGCTAACGCATATCAACCTGTCTTTTATAACATAAACCCGGACAGGTCGCGATGGGGCTCGGGGGTAGCACCCCATGTAGGGGCTCGAGGGCAGCGTCCTCGAAAGAGAAACGAAAATTAAACTGAAATCCCACAATGCATAATCGAATTTTGATGTCTTTTGGTGTTAAAAGACAAGACTTTTTGTGGCTAAAAGACATGACTTTTGGTGACATCAAATCAAAATAAACAATATAAAAAATGCAACTGAAATGTAATAATAAAATCCATAGGGAGATTTGTTTCAATGGGAGTTGAAGTTGTAAGTGAAAGTCTCGACTTCAACACCCCAATATATATATATATATATATATATATACATATATTGAGTTTGTCTTTTCGGGTCGGAACAAGGCGATCGTGTTGCAACGCCTAGCGACGCCAAAATCCAAAGCGACGTGAGGCGCATCCCGATTCACAAAACCATGCGAGGCGGCTGCCTCGAGGCGCCAACCACTGCGAGGAGGCTGAGGCATGCCTCGAGGCGCCGCCTCAATTCGATTTTTTAAACACTGGAAGCTTCTAAACTTAACAACTAAATACTCCATAGTTCAATTTGCTGTGTATAAGACACTATTCATATCAATATCCTGAAAACTATTTACTTCACAATTTCTCCTGCTTCACTGTCAAACAAATACATCTTGAATCCAAAATTTAATTTTAGCCATTTAAATTTTAAAATCCATAATTTTCAAAGCCGTCTTGCATCAATAGTCTAAGCCATTATCAATGATACCTATGGGCGGCTCAAGAATATTTGGGACCTTAGCGAAATTTTTTATGAGGCCTCATTACATTCAAATATATATTTTCTAGTTGATATGTTTTTCAATTCTAAATGAAATTATGGCATTCCTACAATACAATATATAACTTCAAAAATTAAAATTTAGGATCATTATTTATTAAAATATTATTAGGGAGATGCCTAAAAAATATAATCTTACTAAAATATGGGGCTCTAGGAGACCGCCTAGTTCGTCTAGGTTTAAAGCTGCCTCTGATGATACCACAGGCAAATAGAGCAATTTTCTAGCAAAAGGAAAATAGACAATGTAATCAACAACCATATACCTCGAGAAGCTTTTTCCCTTTAATAGCTGCTCAATTTCAGAAAGCCTGTCATTATCAGTTGTGTCCCCTCTCTTGTCTTGTTTGCATCCATCAAAGTCAGAACCATTATTTGGTTTATCAGCTATGCTGCTAGGACCTGCCACATCAGTTGATCTGGATTTCCCATGCTGCAATTATTCAATCACACAATAAAAGTGAGGAAAATACATTATCTTATCCAGGTAAAGAAAGAAAAGGGCATAAATTTAATCTAATGCGTTATCAAATAATTATTTATTTGTATTTACAATAATTGAGAGAAGCATCAAAAAGACTTTTGTCTTTACAATAATTGAGAGAAGCATCACACAAACTTTTGTCCTACATATCAAGTAAAAGATAAGCGAATGAAAATTTTGCAATTCAATCAAGTTACAACATTGAAAAACAAAAATCCCAAAAAAATGATAATTATTGTCAACTCTTCCATGGTAAGAATAAGGCATAAGAACGACCAGATCACTGTAATCCAAAGATTATTATTTTTTTTAAATATATAGTTTATCACAAAAGAGCATGTAAAGTACAACGGAAACACCAAAACAAATTAAAACCTAATTAACGAATTCAAAATGCAAGGAGGAAGTCTGAGTGTGAATGTAAATTGTAAACAAAGTTGTCTTGGCTCCTCAAAAGACATTTTAATAGCACAAAAACAACAAGAATTGTCAAAATAACCATACATTCAAACCTGCATTGGCTTCAGCACATTCCTCCTCCTCTGTGCTCAATATTTCTGTTCCAAAACAACTATAAATCATTAATTATTCCACATACAGATTCTTCCTATATATCAAAAGCAATTAGCTCGAATTGACTAAAGAAAGATAATCAATGTGAATAAAAGAACGGCCTTTTATTAATATTGATTGATTGAAACCAATGTTAATCCCCCTAAAAAAAACCCTAATGAAACACATTTAATAGTGAACACAAACAAGGAGTTCTAGAGAGCGACTTCAACAAACCACGATCTTCGTCTTCTTGTTGATCGCTAGAAGCAGGAAGGGACTGCTGAGGAGATTTATAACTAGAGAAGAGCGAGGGCAAGAATCGCGTAGCGCCGCCGGATATGAGCCGGTAAGCCGGATTGACTAGCTTCGACAGCCACCGACTTTGTTGCTGCGGCCGCGCATAGAGCGTCTGTGGTTTCCTTGACGAAGATTTCCTTAACTTTCCACCGGCGCCTCGCTGCGCTGCGTTTTGCACCAAGGATAACGACGTCGTTTCGTCGTTTTTCTCCATCGCTTTGTGCTCAGCTCACTGTGGAAGCGCGCGTTCTGACTGTTTTCTGCTTTTTTTTTCCAACTTTTGAAAAGAATGAGTTTGTCACAACTCAATTTTGACGAGACGTCAAGGCCCAAGTTCACGTCATATGGGTCCCACCGGAGTCAATCTACGACAGAACGACATGCCACGTGGAATATACACATTGAAGATTTGTTTCATGAAGACTAATAGAATCGCGATTTTGGGGGATATTTTAGATATTTGTTAATATTTGTCTATGTTGCTGATAAGAAATCAAGTATTCGCACCGCAATAGATATCTAATATTCATTATCCGTTATTCGTGAAAAATTATATTATGTTTCGGGTGTATATGACATCTCTCTCATAATAGCTGGGTCTCATAACTGTGTGGGACCCAGCTGCTGTGAGAGAGATGACATATACACTCGAAACATAATATACTATCTCGTTATTCGTTCAATATATTTAGATTACAGATATATTCAAATCATAAGTTTGATATCCATTTTCGTTAGAATTCGTTTATTCGTTCAATATTCATTTTTTGAATTTTCAGGACATTCTGGATACTCGCATTGATATACGGATGTGGATACCGATCCCAAAAATTTTAGTGAATATGGATAGATTAAGGTTTCAGTTGTGAAAATTTCAAAAAATGAGGATATTCTATCGGTTGCCATCTCTAAAGACTAAATCGGGACAAAATTATTATAAAAATGACGCCGTTTTGTTTTTTTAAAAAAACAATTATTTTTTTTTTTTGAAAAGTAAAAAAAAAAAAAAAAAAAAACAATTATTAAAAAAATCATATTTCTCATAATAATAAGAAAAACCTATCTCTTAATTTGTTTCCTCTTTAATCATAAGATTTTAAGTTTTATTATCTTTTAGTTCCTTTTTATTCCTCTTTAGTCATTTTTTGATTAATACGAGATTTGATCTAATCTTTTTTCCCTTCTACCCTTATAAAAAAAAAAATAAATAAAATTAATGTTCGAGTGAATATTAAATTATTATTTTTTTGCTTTGCTTCAAAAAATAACAGGATAGGTAAAGCCCAAATACATTCTCTTTATCGCATGTTTGGACACTGAGTTTCGAAAGTGTTTATTTTTATTTTAGATACATACTAAATATTAATTTTTCTTTGATTTTTTAGTGTGCAGATGAAATCACTTATAGTTACATTGTGATTGTGGTTAAAAAAATACACACTCAGCTACACACTTAATTAATAAGTATTTTGTGACTGTAAGTCAAAAAAAAAAAATAGTCATAATGCAACTGATGTTGCAAATGTTTGTGCTCAATGTGATTAAAGGTTAGTAATGTGATTAAGAGTCTGTAATGTGACTGAGATAATTAATATAATTGATGGTCGACAATGTGACTGATACACACCGATTACTAAATTGACAGTCAGTCACCCAACTGATAGTTACATTGTGACTATGGGTAAAAATATGATTATGAAAGTTCTTTATAACTTAAGTAAAATGTTATTGTGACTGTACTCAATGTGACTCAGGGATCAATAATGTGATCGAGATAACTAATGCGGCTATGACACAAATAACGCAACTTTCAATCACCAATGTGACTGTAGTAAAAAAATGTGACCATAATGGTTAATGTAAAGTATGTGCGACACAAAAGTTTTGTTGCTAATTTAACCCTACGTAAGTCTGAATTTGAGAAAGTTTTGATGATGAAAATTATAAATATATATGTGTAACCTTACTTAATTAAGTGTATGAATATTTTTTACAAATTATAATTTAGAGTTCGGATGAAAGAGATATAACTGTTTGGAAATTACTAATTTGAAATTATTATTCTTTTATAAATGTAAATGTCATTTTTATCCATTTTTTTGTCCGAACGTATCTACAATAAGTCTTCTTTTAAAACTTATGATTTGAATATCGATAATATGTATTTTTTAAGAAACACTTTATATTTTGATAAATATTTAAGTTTTAAATCAAAAGTTAAAAAAAAAAAAAAATTTATTTTTAAACACACACCCACGCGTCATAGGGAAAAATGCTTTTTTTTTTTTTAATATCCTGTCCATTTTAATAATTTTATATTCATATAATTAAATGTAAATTTTTAAATTTGACTTTGAATTAAATAGAAAAGCTTTTACTCTAAATATGTTTTTTTAATAAAAGCCTCATTTTTTTTTCATTTTTTACAAATTACCATCAAAATGATTATATTTTCCCTTTACAAATTCTTGTAATTTTACTTCTTCAAATTTTTATTATTATTATTTTTTTAAAAAAAAAATCAATATGTAAACAGTAAATAGGGCTTTGATTTTCACTAGTCTTTCTAAAAAAGTACTTTCAATTACAATGATGGAAAATTGTTAGATAATGAAAAAAAGTCTTGAATCACTCTATATGAATTTACAATGGTAAGAGTCTTTATATAAGCTACATAGAAAACCAAAATAGAAAAGGAATCATATAGTAATGAACAATAATAATGAATATAGGAAATCTGCATCTAATAGGGAAATATAATAAAATCACGAATCCTAAAGGTATTAGGAATTCTATTTTGGATCTTGATTGCATAATATAGATTTCCATAATAATATTCATTAACACCCCCCCTCAAACTCAAGCTGGTGACGAAGGAACAAGCTTGAGGTTTCATCTTGAAATCGGAGAGCGGAATCTTGAATCTGGAAATATTAAAACTTGGAGGCTGAAAATTGTGAGATAAGTGATGAGTTTTAACCTACGAAGCCCGAAGGGGGAGCCGAAGCCCAAGAGGGAGCTTTAACCTACGAAGCCTGAAGGGGGAGCCGAAGCCCAAGAGGGTGCCGAAGCCGGAGAGCTTTAACCTACGAAGCCTGAAGGGGGAGCCGAAACCCAATAGGGTGTCGAAGCCGGAGAGCTTTAACCTACGAAGCCCGAAGGGGGAGCCGAAACCCAAGAGGGTGCCGAAATCGGAAAGCTTTAACCTACGAAGTCTGAAGGGGGAGCCGAAGCCCAAAATGGTGCTGAAGCCGGAGAGCTTTAACCTACGAAGCCCGAATGGGGATCCGAAGCCCAAAAGGATGCCGAAGCCTGAGAGTTTTAACCTACGAAGCCCGAAGGGGGAGCCGAAGCCCAAGAGGATGCCGAAGCATGAGAGCTTTAACCTACGAAGCCCGAAGGGGGAGCCGAAGCCCAAGAGGATGCTGAAGCCTGATAGAGAGGGAGTGAAATCCCGAGAGAGAGCGGAAGTCCGAGAGAGAGATGAAACCTGAGAAGGAGCGAAATCCCGAAAGGAGCGCGAAAATCTGAAAGAGTGCTGAAATCCGAAAAGAGCCGGCGTAGAGCAGACTTGAAAGAAGTGGCACATGACAGGTGAAACACTCATGAAGGGGTGGCGCATGACAGGAGAAGCACTTGTGAAGGGGTGGCGCATGACAGGTGAAACACTCATGAAGGGGTGGCGCATGACAGGAGAAACACTCATGAAGGGGTGGTGCGTGAGGTTCACTTGCCGATAATGGCAATGATCCCCACGCGCCGATGAGAGCTGAGAGAGTGAAACTAGAAAAAGAAGAACATGGTGTCTGATACCATGTTAGATAATGAAAGAAAGCATTGAATTCACTCTATATGAATTTACAATGGTATGAGCCTTTATATAGGCTACATAGAAAACCAAAATAGAAAATGAATCATATAGTAATGAACAATAATAATGAATATAGGAAATATGCATCTAATAGGGAAATATAATAAAATCACGAATCCTAAAGGTATTAGGAATTCTATTTTGGATATTGATTTCATAATATAAATTTCCATAATAATATTCCTTGATATTCATTAACAAAAATACAAACAGTAAATAGGGCTTTGATTTTAACTAGTCTTTCGAACAAGGTAGCATTTTACATTACTGCCCTTGTGATGAAACGTACTTCGAAAACGAAACTTAATTGACAAATAATTCTAGCTTCATGTTCTAGTTTAGGCCAAATAATCTAGAGCTAGGCAATTTTGCATTGACTTGTAATCAATGCTCCTCTGTTTTGTATTTAGAAGCAATGGGTTCAGTATCAGACTTCTCTGATGACACTTGTTCTAGCTCTTCAGCTACTGGCTCAGTGTTGATTTCAATTGGCTCAGAAATGTTCTCTGCTTCTGGCCCCAAATCGGGCTGATCCGAAATCTGAGAGATGGAAGCAGAGTCTTCTGTTGCGTTAGCCATGGTAATCTTCTCTGAGGGAAGTTTGGGAAGAGACTTTCTAGGCGGTTTCTTGTAGTGTTGAGGGGATGATCCTTTCGCACCACGATTTTGAGTGATCTTCACATCTAGACTAAACCGACCTGATTGAGAGCTATGGCTGCTGTTCCCATCTGAGTCTTTGATGATTGAGCTCCTGGAGCGACTAAGCTGAAATTACCTACAAGCAATAACAAGTAATACTATACCCAAGAGGAGGGGGTGAATTGGGTTATTAAAAAAAATAATCCGGAATTATAAATTTTGTCAATTTTAAACTTTCAAGCTTTTATCAATGATGATAAACAAAAATAAAATTGCACAATTTAAAAGATAAGGGAAGAGAGATACAACACCAAATTTATAGTGGTTCGGCCAAATCGATTGCCTACGTCCACTCTCTCTTCAAGCGCACTTGAAGGTTCCACTAGATTCAACAATCTTTACAACGAAGAGATTTTGACCTAAGACTTCTCTCAAACCTTTTACACAAACTCCACCTTGAGAGTAATCACCACTCACACAAGGGATTTCAATACGAGTGTTTCCGAAAAACAAGTTTTTGTGTTTACAACACTATTTGAGAACTCATAAAAAGATTACAAAGATGAAATGGAGTATGAGTTGCTCAAATATATCTAAGCTCACTAAAATGAATATGAAAGTGTGTGTATGAGCTTATGAATGTATGAGAATAAATTGGATCAAGAAAGTTTGATATAACTCTGATTTTGCTCTTAAGAATGATGTATGAAGGTGTTCTTTTTGTGCAAAAACGAACTAGGGTTATTTATATAGTGAAGGGAAGTGATTTCCCAACAATTTTGGCCGAGACCGGTATGGAAACCGGCATGCCAGTTGGCTCCCAACGGTCATATTAACGTTTAAAAAAACTAGCCGTTAGACCGGCATAGGAACCGGCATGGGGACCGGTATGTAGCTCCCCGGTTCCAGTGAGCGTATAAATTTGACCCAAAACCGGCATGAATACCGGCAAGGAGACCGGCACGGTATGGCCCGGTTCCAGTAAGCAATTTCCCTTTGAAACAACCGGCATGAAGACCGGCGAGCACACCGGCGAGGAATGGAATGTGCCGGTTCCAGAATCAATTCAAAACAGGGGAATGCATAGGTGGTGATTTTTAAGTGACCAAGGCATTTTTCAAGTGATCCTAATGCATATCTATATGGAGTTGCATACTTAATGAGCTTAGATATGAAGATAAACAACTCATATTACAAAAGTAATTCTTAATTAAGATCGAATGTGATTTTCTTCATACGAGACTTGTCTTTTCCTTCTTTCGCTTTTTATTGCCGATATGCTTGGACATATTTTTGGAATGTCTTGCCATAGTGCATTGAAGTTTTACGAATGTTGCGTCATCAAAATCCAACTTGAAGTATATGTCGCTAACAATCTCCCCCTTTTTGATGATGGCAACCATTGTAAACTTGTGGATCTTTTGAGAGTTTCGGAAGATAAAACTTGCTCCCCCTTAATGTTAGCTCCCCTTAATGGGTGTCTTCGATGCGATGCTATAACATACTTAGAGAGGCACATTAATAATATACAAAAGCTCCCCCTTAGAGTAAGGGTGAGGTAATCATAAGAATCATAAGTGTGCACAAGTTTTCAAGGTTGAACTCATGGGTGTTGAGTGATGCTTGCTTGATTCCATCCCAATTTCTTTAAAAGTTCCTTGATATATTTTGCTTGATTTATGAGCACTCCATCTTTTCTTTGATCTATTTGTAGTCCTAGGAAGAACTTGAGCTCTCCCATCATGCTCATTTCGAATTCACTACTCATACAAATTGAAAATTCCTCACACAAGGAGGCGTTAGTAGCACCGAAAATAATATCATCAACATAAATTTGAACTATTATCATTTCATCATTTTTATGCTTAATAAATAATGTGGTATCACTTTTCCCATTACAAAGCCATTTTCCAAAAGAAAAGAACTAAGCCTATCATACCATGCTCTAGGGGCTTGCTTAAGTCCATAAAGTGCTTTAGTTAATTTGTACACATGATTGGGTAAATTAGTACTTTCAAAACCGGGAGGTTGTTCAACATAAACTTCCTCCATAATGTACCCATTAAGAAAAGCACTTTTCACATCCATTTGATAAAGTATGAAATTTTTATGACATGCAAAAGCTAAGAGGATGCGTATGGCTTCAAGCCTAGCTACAGGAGCAAAGGTTTCATCATAGTCTATTCCTTCTTCCTGGTTGTAGCCTTGGGCTACTAGTCTAGCTTATTTCTTACAACCAATCCGGACTCATCAAGTTTGTTTCTATAAACCCATTTTGTTCCAATTACACTTTGATGAGAGTAGGTCTAGGGACTAGATGCCACACTTTATTTCTCTCAAATTGATTTAATTCTTCTTGCATAGCTATTATCCAATTATGATCAGTTTCTGCCTCATGTAGGTTTTTAGGCTCAATCTGAGAAATGAAAGCAAAGTTATTACAATAATTCCTAAGTGAGTGTCTTGTGACAATTTTCGTGGAGGGTCCTTCTATAATTAAGTCCTTAGGGTGAGATCTCATAACTTTAGCATATTTAATTTCTTTAGGAAGAGGATGAGAGTCATCACCTTGATTTTGTTGAGGAGGATCATTATTACCTTCATGTTCCACTTGATTTTCCTTGTGGTTGATCCTTGGAATTATCCAAATGTAGACCATTTAATTGTTCGCCCACTTGATTCTCAGCATCATCCATTTCCTTTCAATATCTTTGTTGCTAGTAGAAGATTGGTTAGATTCATCAAAAGTAACATGTATGGATTCTTCAATAATCATGGTTCGTTTATTATATACTCTATATGCTTTGCTAGAAGAAGAATATCCTAGAAAAATTCCAATATCGGATTTAGAATCAAATTTTCCAAGGTTATCCTTTGTGTTAAAATAAAGCATTTACAACCGAAAACTTTGAAAAACAAAATATTAGGTTTTCTGCCCTTCCATAACTCATATGGAGTTTTGTCAAGGCCTTTTCTCACTACCACCCTATTGATGACGAAACATGCGGTGTTGACCGCTTCGGCCCAAAAGTAATTTGGTAAGTGATGTTCTTTGAGCATTGTTCTAGCCATTTCTTGTAATGACCTTTTTTGCGCTCAACAACCCCATTTTGTTGAGGCGTTCTTGCACAAGAAAATTGATGTTTTATGCCATATTGTATGCAAAAATCTTCAAAAAGGTGATTTTCAAATTCTCCCCCATGATCACTTCTTATGCAAATAATGCTAGATTCTTTTTCTTTTTGAACTTGATTGCAAAACATGTGTGAAATTTTTGAAAGTATCATTTTTATTTGCTAAAAAGAAAACCCATGTAAATCTAGAGTAATCATCAACTATTACAAATGTATAACTTTTACCACCAAGACTTGTGGTTCTAGATGGTCCAAATAAATCCATATGCAATAGTTGTAGGGGTTTTGAGGAGGAAAAATCATTTTTGGATTTAAAAGAGTTTTTATGTTGTTTTCCAAGTTCACAACTTTCACAAACTTGATCTTTCACAAATTTTAGCTTTGGAAGACCTTTTACCAAATCTTTATTAGAAATTTTGGAAATCAATTTCATGTGTGCATGACCTAATCTTCTATGCCAAAGCCAAGAGTTGTTGTCTAATGCATTTAAACATTTTTCATGATGCATGTTATGTTCAATGTCAAAAATATAAACATTTTGATCTCTATAACCAGTGAATAATGCATTATTTGATTTTTTATCAACAATTTTACAAATAGAGGCATCAAATTCAACTTCATAACCTTTATCACATAATTGGCTAATGCTTAATAGATTATGCTTAAGGCCATAAACTAGTAAACACTTTTCAATTAAAGTAGTGGAACCGGTACCAACGTTTCCATATCCAAGAATTTCACATTTACCGTTATCACCAAATGTGACGGTTCCGCCATTTTTGATGCTAGTGAAAGACGAGAATTTTGAGTAGTCCCCCGTCATATGCCTTGAGCATCCACTATCGAGAAACCATTTTCCTTTAGTCTTTTTCTTCCTTACCTATTCAAGAAGAATCATGTAGTTTTAGGTACCCAAATTTTCTTGGGTCCTTGGAGGTTAGTTTTAGTTCCTTTTGGAACCCATGCATTCTTCACATTTTCTTTCTTATACATGCAATCATATATTTTATGTCCTTTCTTATTGCATGCATGACAAGTAACATTTGCATTATCATGAGAGTATGAAGTAGATGCTTTAACAAAATGATTTTTCAAATATGTACTTTTGTTGTTAGGTCTATATCCCAAACCCTCTTTATTGAATGAACATCTTTGGGATCCAAGAAGAATATTTAGATTTTTCTCTCCTAATGTGAATTTTGTTACAATATTGTTTAAGTCCATAACTTTCCTTTTTAATGATTCATTTTCTTCTTTAATCATATTACATTCACATGTAGTGGAACTAGATGCTATGCTAGATATGTTCTTCCCAAGTTTTACATTTTCATTCTTTAAGCAAATTAATTCTTTTTCATATGTCTCATATTTCTCTATAATTAAGGCATTCTCATTAACTAACAATGTATGTTCCTTTTTGACTAGCTTATGTTTCTTTAACAATGAATCATATAAATCACGCAATTCATTAAATGAATCAATTAATTCATCATATTCGAGAGAGTCATGTACCTTTTCTTCTTCACTTTCAATGATAAGGTGGTTATCCTCAATTGCCATAAATGCAAGATTGTTTGATTCATTTGCATATTCTTCATCCGAGGAGCTTGAATCACTATCGCTCCAAGTAGCCTTCATTGCCTTCTTTTTACCTTTTCCCTTGAATCTCTTCAAAGGACAATCCATAGCCTTGTGACCCGGTTCTTGCATTCAAAGCAAGTGAGTTGTCCCTTCTTGTGTTTCCATGACTTTTCATCCTCATTTCTTATTTCTCTTCTAAATTTCCCTTTGGTGAACTTTTTGTTTTTGAGGAATTTCTTGAAGTTTCTTGTAAGGAGGGCCACATCATCATCACTTTCTTCATCCTCACTTGACTCTTCACTATCTTCTTTTATTGCATTTGATTTTAGGGCTAGATTTTTCTTCCTCTTTTCTCTTCTTCTTCCTTTCTATCCATTTTTATTTCCATCTCATATTCTAGCAATTTCCCAACCAAGTCATCCATCTTTAAAGGTTCATGTCGTTTGCTTCTCTAATAGGAGGAGGTGTTAGCTTCTAAATTCCTTTGGGAGTGATCTTATGATTTTCTTCACTTGATCGGATTGCCCAATAATTTTTCCCAAAGCGCTCAAATGATTTATGATGATTGTGAATCTTGAAATCATGTGATCAATTTCTTCCCCGGATTCCATTTTGAAGTTGTCCAATTCGCACATGAACCGGTTGATCTTTGATTCTTTCACTTGGCTAGTGCCCTCGTTGATCATTTCCAATGACTTCCATAGATCATATGCGTTTCCACATTCCGGAAGCTTGCTTACTTGATCCCGATCAATGGCACATAGGAGTTGGTTGAGTGCCTTAGCATTTTGTGAGGCAATCCTTATATCCTCATTATCCCATTCTAAGTTCGGCTTTGGAATCTCAATCCCATTGCTATCCTTTTTCGTCGTCCTTTTGCACCTCGTGTGATAGTAATAACCAAATAGGATGGCGAATCATTGGCAAGGAGATAATTCAACATTCTCATCTTCCAATAATTGTAGTCCGTTCCGGTGTAAAACGGAGGTCTAGTCGTTGAATCCTTCGGCAAGATTTGAAGAGTTGCTTGTAGATCCCATAATCTATTCTCGGACGGTTAGGTCTTTCTTGAGAATACCTTGCTCTGATACCAATTGAAATTACCTACAAGCAATAACAAGGTAATACTATACCCAAGAGGAGGGGGTGAGGTGAATGGGTTATTAAAAAAAATAATCCGGAATTATAAATTTTGTCAATTTTAAACTTTCAAGCTTTTATCAATGATGATAAACAAAAATAAAATTGCACAATTTAAAAGATAAGGGAAGAGAGATACAACACCAAATTTATAGTGGTTCGGCCAAATCGATTGCCTACGTCCACTCTCTCTTCAAGCGCACTTGAAGGTTCCACTAGATTCAACAATCTTTACAACGAAGAGATTTTGACCTAAGGCTTCTCTCAAACCTTTTACACAAACTCCACCCTTGAGAGTAATCACCACTCACACAAGGGATTTCAATACGAGTGTTTCCGAAAAACAAGTTTTTGTGTTTACAACACTATTTGAGAACTCATAAAAAGATTACAAAGATGAAATGGAGTATGAGTTGCTCAAATATATCTAAGCTCACTAAAATGATATGAAAGTGTGTGTATGAGCTTATGAATGTATGAGAATAAATTGGATCAAGAAAGTTTGATATAACTCTGATTTTGCTCTTAAGAATGATGTATGAAGGTGTTCTTTTTGTGCAAAAACGAACTAGGGTTATTTATATAGTGAAGGGAAGTGATTTCCCAACAATTTTGGCCGAGACCGGTATGGAAACCGGCATGCCAGTTGGCTCCCAACGGTCATATTAACGTTTAAAAAAACTAGCCGTTAGACCGGCATAGGAACCGGCATGGGGACCGGTATGTAGCTCCCCGGTTCCAGTGAGCGTATAAATTTGACCCAAAACCGGCATGAATACCGGCAAGGAGACCGGCACGGTATGGCCCGGTTCCAGTAAGCAATTTCCCTTTGAAACAACCGGCATGAAGACCGGCGAGCACACCGGCGAGGAATGTGCCGGTTCCAGAATCAATTCAAAACAGGGGAATGCATAGGTGGTGATTTTTAAGTGACCAAGGCATTTTTCAAGTGATCCTAATGCATATCTATATGGAGTTGCATACTTAATGAGCTTAGATATGAAGATAAACAACTCATATTACAAAAGTAATCTTAATTAAGATCGAATGTGATTTTCTTCATACGAGACTTGTCTTTTCCTTCTTTCGCTTTTTATTGCCGATATGCTTGGACATATTTTTGGAATGTCTTGCCATAGTGCATTGAAGTTTTACGAATGTTGCGTCATCAAAATCCAACTTGAAGTATATGTCGCTAACAATCTCCCCCTTTTTGATGATGGCAACCATTGTAAACTTGTGGATCTTTTGAGAGTTTCGGAAGATAAAACTTGCTCCCCCTTAATGTTAGCCCCCTTAATGGGTGTCTTCGATGCGATGCTATAACATACTTAGAGAGGCACATTAATATACAAAAGCTCCCCCTTAGAGTAAGGGTGAGGTAATCATAAGAATCATAAGTGTGCACAAGTTTTCAAGGTTGAACTCATGGGTGTTGAGTGATGCTTGCTTGATTCCATCCCAAATTTCTTTAAAAGTTCCTTGATATATTTTGCTTGATTTATGAGCACTCCATCTTTTCTTTGATCTATTTGTAGTCCTAGGAAGAACTTGAGCTCTCCCATCATGCTCATTTCGAATTCACTACTCATACAAATTGAAAATTCCTCACACAAGGAGGCGTTAGTAGCACCGAAAATAATATCATCAACATAAATTTGAACTATTATCATTTCATCATTTTTATGCTTAATAAATAATGTGGTATCACTTTTCCCATTACAAAGCCATTTTCCAAAAGAAAAGAACTAAGCCTATCATACCATGCTCTAGGGGCTTGCTTAAGTCCATAAAGTGCTTTAGTTAATTTGTACACATGATTGGGTAAATTAGTACTTTCAAAACCGGGAGGTTGTTCAACATAAACTTCCTCCATAATGTACCCATTAAGAAAAGCACTTTTCACATCCATTTGATAAAGTATGAAATTTTTATGACATGCAAAAGCTAAGAGGATGCGTATGGCTTCAAGCCTAGCTACAGGAGCAAAGGTTTCATCATAGTCTATTCCTTCTTCCTGGTTGTAGCCTTGGGCTACTAGTCTAGCTTTATTTCTTACAACCAATCCGGACTCATCAAGTTTGTTTCTATAAACCCATTTTGTTCCAATTACACTTTGATGAGTAGGTCTAGGACTAGATGCCACACTTTATTTCTCTCAAATTGATTTAATTCTTCTTGCATAGCTATTATCCAATTATGATCAGTTTCTGCCTCATGTAGGTTTTTAGGCTCAATCTGAGAAATGAAAGCAAAGTTATTACAATAATTCCTAAGTGAGTGTCTTGTGACAATTTTCGTGGAGGGTCCTTCTATAATTAAGTCCTTAGGGTGAGATCTCATAACTTTAGCATATTTAATTTCTTTAGGAAGAGGATGAGAGTCATCACCTTGATTTTGTTGAGGAGGATCATTATTACCTTCATGTTCCACTTGATCTTCCAATTGTGGTTGATCCTTGGAATTATCCAAATGTAGACCATTTAATTGTTCGCCCACTTGATTCTCAGCATCATCCTTTTCCTTTCAATATCTTTGTTGCTAGTAGAAGATTGGTTAGATTCATCAAAAGTAACATGTATGGATTCTTCAATAATCATGGTTCGTTTATTATAAACTCTATATGCTTTGCTAGAAGAAGAATATCCTAGAAAAATTCCAATATCGGATTTAGAATCAAATTTTCCAAGGTTATCCTTTGTGTTTAAAATAAAGCATTTACAACCGAAAACTTTGAAAAACGAAATATTAGGTTTTCTGCCCTTCCATAACTCATATGGAGTTTTGTCAAGGCCTTTTCTCACTACCACCCTATTGATCACGAAACATGCGGTGTTGACCGCTTCGGCCCAAAAGTAATTTGGTAAGTGATGTTCTTTGAGCATTGTTCTAGCCATTTCTTGTAATGACCTGTTTTTGCGCTCAACAACCCCATTTTGTTGAGGCGTTCTTGCACAAGAAAATTGATGTTTTATGCCATATTGTATGCAAAAATCTTCAAAAAGGTGATTTTCAAATTCTCCCCCATGATCACTTCTTATGCAAATAATGCTAGATTCTTTTTCTTTTTGAACTTGATTGCAAAACATTGTGAAATTTTTGAAAGTATCATTTTTATTTGCTAAAAAGAAAACCCATGTAAATCTAGAGTAATCATCAACTATTACAAATGTATAACTTTTACCACCAAGACTTGTGGTTCTAGATGGTCCAAATAATCCATATGCAATAGTTGTAGGGGTTTTGAGGAGGAAAAATCATTTTTGGATTTAAAAGAGTTTTTATGTTGTTTTCCAAGTTCACAACTTTCACAAACTTGATCTTTCACAAATTTTAGCTTTGGAAGACCTTTTACCAAATCTTTATTAGAAATTTTGGAAATCAATTTCATGTGTGCATGACCTAATCTTCTATGCCAAAGCCAAGAGTTGTTGTCTAATGCATTTAAACATTTTTCATGATGCATGTTATGTTCAATGTCAAAAATATAAACATTTTGATCTCTATAACCAGTGAATAATGCATTATTTGATTTTTTATCAACAATTTTACAAATAGAGGCATCAAATTCAACTTCATAACCTTTATCACATAATTGGCTAATGCTTAATAGATTATGCTTAAGGCCATAAACTAGTAAAACATTTTCAATTAAAGTAGTGGAACCGGTACCAACGTTTCCATATCCAAGAATTTCACTTTACCGTTATCACCAAATGTGACGGTTCCACCATTTTTGATGCTAGTGAAAGAAGAGAATTTTGAGTAGTCCCCCGTCATATGCCTTGAGCATCCACTATCGAGAAACCATTTTCCTTTAGTCTTTTTCTTCCTTACCTATTCAAGAAGAATCATGTAGTTTTAGGTACCCAAATTTTCTTGGGTCCTTGGAGGTTAGTTTTAGTTCCTTTTGGAACCCATGCATTCTTCACATTTTCTTTCTTATACATGCAATCATATATTTTATGTCCTTTCTTATTGCATGCATGACAAGTAACATTTGCATTATCATGAGAGTATGAAGTAGATGCTTTAACAAAATGATTTTTCAAATATGTACTTTTGTTGTTAGGTCTATATCCCAAACCCTCTTTATTGAATGAACATCTTTGGGATCCAAGAAGAATATTTAGATTTTTCTCTCCTAATGTGAATTTTGTTACAATATTGTTTAAGTCCATAACTTTCCTTTTTAATGATTCATTTTCTTCTTTAATCATATTACATTCACATGTAGTGGAACTAGATGCTATGCTAGATATGTTCTTCCCAAGTTTTACATTTTCATTCTTTAAGCAAATTAATTCTTTTTCATATGTCTCATATTTCTCTACAATTAAGGCATTCTCATTAACTAACAATGTATGTTCCTTTTTGACTAGCTTATGTTTCTTTAACAATGAATCATATAAATCACGCAATTCATTAAATGAATCAATTAATTCATCATATTCGAGAGAGTCATGTACCTTTTCTTCTTCACTTTCAATGATAAGGTGGTTATCCTCAATTGCCATAAATGCAAGATTGTTTGATTCATTTGCATATTCTTCATCCGAGGAGCTTGAATCACTATCGCTCCAAGTAGCCTTCATTGCCTTCTTTTTACCTTTTCCCTTGAATCTCTTCAAAGGACAATCCATAGCCTTGTGACCCGGTTTCTTGCATTCAAAGCAAGTGAGTTGTCCCTTCTTGTGTTTCCATGACTTTTCATCCTCATTTCTTATTTCTCTTCTAAATTTCCCTTTGGTGAACTTTTTGTTTTTGAGGAATTTCTTGAAGTTTCTTGTAAGGAGGGCCACATCATCATCACTTTCTTCATCCTCACTTGACTCTTCACTATCTTCTTTTATTGCATTTGATTTTAGGGCTAGATTCTTTCTTCCTCTTTTCTCTTCTTCTTCCTTTCTATCCATTTTTATTTCCATCTCATATTCTAGCAATTTCCCAACCAAGTCATCCATCTTTAAAGTGTTCATGTCGTTTGCTTCTCTAATGGAGGAGGTGTAGCTTCTAAATTCCTTTGGGAGTGATCTTATGATTTTCTTCACTTGATCGGATTGCCCAATAATTTTTCCCAAAGCGCTCAAATGATTTATGATGATTGTGAATCTTGAAATCATGTGATCAATTTCTTCCCCGGATTCCATTTTGAAGTTGTCCAATTCGCACATGAACCGGTTGATCTTTGATTCTTTCACTTGGCTCGTGCCCTCGTTGATCATTTCCAATGACTTCCATAGATCATATGCGTTTCCACATTCCGGAAGCTTGCTTACTTGATCCCGATCAATGGCACATAGGAGTTGGTTGAGTGCCTTAGCATTTTGTGAGGCAATCCTTATATCCTCATTATCCCATTCTAAGTTCGGCTTTGGAATCTCAATCCCATTGCTATCCTTTTTCGTCGGTCCTTTTGCACCTCGTGTAATAACCAAATAGGATGGCGAATCATTGGCAAGGAGATAATTCAACATTCTCATCTTCCAATAATTGTAGTCCGTTCCGGTGTAAAACGGAGGTCTAGTCGTTGAGAATCCTTCGGCAAGATTTGAAGAGTTGCTTGTAGATCCCATAATCTATTCTCGGACGGTTAGGTCTTTCTTGAGAATACCTTGCTCTGATACCAATTGAAATTACCTACAAGCAATAACAAGTAATACTATACCCAAGAGGGGGGGTGAATTGGGTTATTAAAAAAAAATATCGGAATTATAAATTTTGTCAATTTTAAACTTTCAAGCTTTTATCAATGATGATAAACAAAAATAAAATTGCACAATTTAAAAGATAAGGGAAGAGAGATACAACACCAAATTTATAGTGGTTCGGCCAAATCGATTGCCTACGTCCACTCTCTCTTCAAGCGCACTTGAAGGTTCCACTAGATTCAACAATCTTTACAACGAAGAGATTTTGACCTAAGGCTTCTCTCAAACCTTTTACACAAACTCCACCCTTGAGAGTAATCACCACTCACACAAGGGATTTCAATACGAGTGTTTCCGAAAAACAAGTTTTTGTGTTTACAACACTATTTGAGAACTCATAAAAAGATTACAAAGATGAAATGGAGTATGAGTTGCTCAAATATATCTAAGCTCACTAAAATGAATATGAAAGTGTGTGTATGAGCTTATGAATGTATGAGAATAAATTGGATCAAGAAAGTTTGATATAACTCTGATTTTGCTTAAGAATGATGTATGAAGGTGTTCTATTTGTGCAAAAACGAACTAGGGTTATTTATATAGTGAAGGGAAGTGATTTCCCAACAATTTTGGCCGAGACCGGTATGGAAACCGGCATGCCAGTTGGCTCCCAACGGTCATATTAAAGTTTAAAAAAACTAGCCGTTAGACCGGCATAGGAACCGGCATGGGGACCGGTATGTAGCTCCCCGGTTCCAGTGAGCGTAAAATTTGACCCAAAACCGGCATGAATACCGGCAAGGAGACCGGCACGGTATGGCCCGGTTCCAGTAAGCAATTTCCCTTTGAAACAACCGGCATGAAGACCAGCGAGCACACCGGCGAGGAATGTGCCGGTTCCAGAATCAATTCAAAACAGGGGAATGCATAGGTGGTGATTTTTAAGTGACCAAGGCATTTTTCAAGTGATCCTAATGCATATCTATATGGAGTTGCATACTTAATGAGCTTAGATATGAAGATAAACAACTCATATTACAAAAGTAATTCTTAATTAAGATCGAATGTGATTTTCTTCATACGAGACTTGTCTTTTCCTTCTTTCGCTTTTTATTGCCGATATGCTTGGACATATTTTTGGAATGTCTTGCCATAGTGCATTGAAGTTTTACGAATGTTGCGTCATCAAAATCCAACTTGAAGAATATGTCGCTAACATAAGCTTGGGAGATTTAGCTCTGGTTGGTGGTACCTGCCGTCAAAATGAAAACAAATGTATGATCAATTCCTAATGTTTATATTGATTCTGGCAAAGACTAAGGACTTTTCACATCTTGTTGCCTAAGGGATTACAGGCGACTCGAGCCAGACTTTGGGATTTGCCATGTCTCGTTGTCTAAGAGAATATAGGCGCCTCTGGCCTAATAATAGGAAACGTGGAAAAATTCAAGTTAAATTATGGATTTTCATAAGATCACTCAATGCAACAAAGCAACTTGCACTACCAACACTATTTTAATCTATTAACAAGAAAATTACATTTAGAGCAGGAAGTCTTGGAAAATTGTAGTGCAAAACAAGAAAGATTGCAAATTGACTCCATCATTTGCCAAACACCGTGGATATATTACTAAAGCTGATTTTGAGGAAGGGAGTGGTGGAAGTACCAAGAAGTTGCAAGTAAATACTATAACATCATTCTGCTTCTTTCGACAAATATAAAGATGTGCCAGTAAGCAAAAGAGAGTGCAACTGCAAATTATGATCTCCGTTATCCTCGTAACTTCTAGGTTAGTAGTGGCCACTAGGAATTGCACTTTATGACTGAAGAAAATAACACCAATAAACAGAAGCTAGAACTGAAGTGTTCAGTAGAAAACATGTTACCTTTTTCAATTCCGCTTTCAGTGGGTGGGTAAATAAACATAAGTGAGGGTTACTTAAAATGTTTTGGCAAGCACTCTTCAAAAGCTTTAACTTTAATTTACACAGAGGCGGAACTGAAACTGCCTTCGGACTTGCAGTGGTAAGTTTCTCCTCAGGCCATGTTGCCGCACTCTTAGTCATGTACTCCAAAAAGAACTCGCGTGCGTGAGAGAAACAATCCGATGGAGAGTGAGACATGTTTTGGTATGAGTCCCCTTCTTGATTGTGGTGGTTATGCTGGGTTTTTAGGCTATTTCTTGGCATATTCGCACCAAATGTTGGGGATGGAAGTGTTGCGGGGGTGGTTTCCATGCCGAACCAAGGGATAGCAATTGATGCATTGTGGGATAGGAAACTCTCGCAGGACCAAATGCTCTTGGAACGAGAAGAGGACCTGTCCTGGTTCGTGTAGTTCCAGATGTAGACATTGGAATCCTCACTGGCCGAGACAACATGTTTCCCGTCTGAGGTAAAAGTTGCAAACATCTGGCTTCCTGCAACTCGAAAACCTGAAGCTGGAAGAGGAAACAAATTAAGTCAACAATTGGGAACCCGAATGTAAAGTGTTAGAAATTGATCTGCTAAACAAATCAACCTCTGCCCAGAATCTTGTTATAGCAGCCAAAGATGCTGCCTTAACTGCAAGATTCAAGAACCACCAATTTGCAGCCTTCAGATTATGAAATCGAGAACCAAGAACAAAACACAAAAGAAAGATTCACACAAGCATTTAACGTGGTTCGGCGTAAGCCTACATCCACGATCAGAACAGTGACCAGAGTTCTCTTATTATCACCTAAGAAATGGAGTTACAGAGTTACAGAGAAAAGCTCTTGTATCAGAGCTTATACTACTCTCTTTCTGGAAACACTCTCAGATATCTCTCTTTGTTTTTCTGCAAAATACAACATGAGCCACTAGCCTTTTATCACTAGTACCAGGCCCCGAAACTAACACATGAAATCAGTTAACATTGTAACTGATTCTGTTGCACTCCCCAGGTGTGTAGAGACAGTTACCAACTGATCATATCCCACAGTTCTTCTATAACAACTTCTGGACACCCCAGCAGATCTTCATCACCTGTGCAGCTAACAAAGAGATACCTTGCATCTGTGATTGAATCACTCAACTCACATAAAGAACTAAAAATCTGTAAAACTTCTAAAGGTCTCAAGAATGTAAAAATCCGAAGAATGTAACCCACCCTTGAATTTTCCAATGACATCCTCCCCACTGAGTACTCGAACTAGTGAATCAGCAGATGTGACAATAACTTTGCTGGGATCACTTGGAGAAAACTAGAAGATGAAATAACCATAATAAGTTTTTTCTCGAGCTAAATTGGGAACAAGCTGAAACAAATTAATACATATCCGCATAACATACAAAAATTAAACTTTAAACCACCTGAAAGACAGTTATCTTCTTGCCCGGTAACTTCTTTTTGCCCTGCAAGTATATTTGAGTTTGCTGATGCAATTGATTATCTGCACCACGCAAAATGTAATCAGTTGATAACAAAACGTTAGTAATTCTTTCTCAAATAACATTATATTTGCTTTGAATTATTTTAGATTACTCAATAACCTAACCTACCAATGCTGACGATTATAAAGTTGGCATCAAGTCATATTATGCATACCTATAATATCATAGAAACGGCAGTTTCCATTCATGGTACCCACAATTCCTCCCTGCCATGATCAAGCAAATAGATCTGTTTAACAAAAACCTTATGTTCAATTTTTCATTTTGTTAACAAAAATCTTTTGCCAAACCTTTCCGTCAGGGCGATAACACACAGCAGAGACTATCTCTTTTATATCAGTGTAATCAACAACCCGACAGCGACGTGCTTCCCAGATGCGAACTTTCCCATCGATTGAACCGCTAATGAAATAATTATCATCCACAGGATTGAAAGCAACACTAGTCACTGCATTAATAACAAACAATATTAACATATCAACCATTTACATTTTAAGAGGAAGTGCAAACAAGCATAAAGAGGCTCACCATAATTATTATGAGAAAATACTCTCAAGCATCTGTCAATTCCAACTTGCCAAAGACGAACTGTCTTATCAACAGAGGATGACAGAAGAAACTACAGTGAGTACAATGAGCAACATTAGTATTCTGATTCAATTACATCAAAATTCTGGAAGATGAATAGAAGTTTTATCATAAAAGGAATCAGCCCAGTAAAATTAATTGAGTCAAGATAATACTGACCCTATTCTTTGACCAAGACAGATCCAAAACCTCACTGCTGTGTCCCCGGAACTCATGCAAAGGCTTCTCCAATAAGCGGAAGACCTTTGGTGGTAAAACAACACAAGTTGAGTCCGGTGATTTTATCAAACTCTTCGATTTATCTATTTTCTCTTTATCTAAATCTAAAGGAGTCAGTTGGGAAAGGTTATTGATTGTGAAGTATAGACATGAAGGATCAATGTCTAGAATATCAAATCCGTCCGATCTCTCATCCTCAATGACCTTCCACACCCGCACAGTACAATCTTCCCCGCCACTGGCCAAGTATCGCCCATCAAAACTGAACTTCATTGTCAAAATTGACCCCTCATGTGCAAGAAATTATTGTCCAGTATAAAGGGATGATAGTTCCTTCGATCGTTTTTTCAATGGATGTACGCGAATTCTTCGCATTTTTCCAGTATCAAACTCTTCGATTTATCTATTTTCTCTTTATCTACTTGGAAGTTGCTGAACCAAAGGAGACGATGACCCAGAATTTCTCAGAAACTCATCAAAACTAACAGATTGATTCGAACCTGATTCCCGTAGTCTGCTCTGCATTTCATCTTGACCATTGCCACTCACTACTACGTTCACTCCCCTATCCAAATTCTTGCTTCTACATGCAACACTGTCTTCCCAAGCAATATTTTCTAATACTTCCGGCGCTTCACGTAACTTGGTAGAAATGGAAGATCGATTCAAGAATATCTCATCTCCAAAACCAGAGGTCCTTAACACCGCCCCACTATTTTCAGTAATTCTAACATTATCCAACTGAATTTTTTCACATGATTCATCCTCAGAATCCTCTGCATTCATCAAATTCTGTTCCAAACTTGTAAAAAGTGAAGCCTTCTTTTACCCGTTGGATGAGTGACACATGGCTCAATCTCCGTCGTTGCTTAAATTCCTATTTGTTGCTCACTATATATAAAGGATGCTAGGGTTAAGTCTTGAGTTAGAAAAAGCAAAAAGAAAAAAAAAAAAAAAGTTGCGGTTTTTTCCCTCTTATTTCTTTCTTCCTGATTTCGGCTTCTTAGTTGCTCATTGTGTCAAATCCCTAATCCAAGTTCGTGTGATCTTTATGGTTTGAGATAGAAGATTGGCACTGTAGAGATTAGTTATTTTGGCTTTGTTCTGTAAAATTGAGGAACTTGTGGTTGTAATTTCTTTCAAGGTTCTTGCGTAATCTTGATGTTATATTAGTGCAGTGAGCTCCTTATTTCTGGAGTTCAACGTGGATGTAGTCTGAATCTTTCAGGCGAACCACGGTAAAATTCTTGTGTTCTTGGTGTGTGGAATCTTGTGTGTAGTTTGCTGGTTGTTCTGCATTTTGTTTCTGTTCTTGAAGAGTTGAAGTTCTTGGCATAGTCAGTGAGTTTTGATCAACAGTGGTATCAGAGCTTGAGTGACCGATTAAAGGACTCGAAAATTAACCCTCTGCCTTGGCGATTCAACTCCCTGGGTGGTTGCCAATCAAATCCCTAAGGATTTGCCGATCAAAGCTTGCCAATCAAGATCTGCCAATAAAAGATTTGCCAACCAAATCCCTAAGGGTTTGCCGATCAAGTACTGACTATACTCGCCTTGGTTTGCCGATCAAAACATTTGAACATAATCATATGAGGTGCAGTTTCACTCTTCTAGGTTAAAGATCAAAGGCTGTTTGATGACCAAGCTTCTGAGTTGTCGTGTGTATTTCTGAAGGTGCCGAGTAAAGACTGAGTAACCGATCTTTATCCATGTGCTGTCGCCGAGTGAAATCCCTGAGTGTCGCCGATCGATCATTCAGTGGACGAATAAGATTCACAGTGACTGGAAAAGATTCAGAGTCACCGAACCCTGTGTGGCCGAATAAGACCCTGTTTGGCCGATCAATTCTATAAGCTGCCGTCAGAGTTTCTGGGTTAAAAGAAAACGAAATGTCAACTATCAAACTCGAAGTCAGTATCTTTGACGGGAAAAAGGATTTTACCACTTGGAAAAATAAAATGAGAGTATTGCTTTCCCATCATAAGGCGGCTCTGGCGTTGGAACCCGACTCTGAAAAATGGCCAAAGATGGAAAAGGATGTGAAGGCCGAAATCTTGGAAGAATCATACAACCTGATTTTCCTTCTCCTTGGCGATTCGGTAATAAGGAAGGTTGACGGAATGGACACGGCCATCCAACTATGAGGTAAACTCGAATCTCTTTATTCTGTTATTTCTGCCCCAAATTTAGTTTTCTTGAAAGAAAATTTGTTTAATTACAAGATGGACACAAATAAGTCTATAGATGATAACCTAGATGAATTCACGAAAATGACTCAAATCCTTAAAGGAACTGACCAAGCTTTAGGAGATTCTAGTGAAGCAATGATTTTATTGAATTCCCTACTTAAAGAATATAGTGTCGTAAAGAACTCACTTCAGTACACTGGAGTCGTCCCTAGGCTAGACTTGGTAATATCTGGGATAATGGCTAGAGAGTTATAACTTAGAGTCAGTAGGAGAGGTGGAACGAACCTCTTCGTGAAAGGAAAAAATGACATGAAATATAATGGGCAGAATAATAATCCACCAAATAATCAAGAATCTAAAGGGAAGAAAAAGAATAAACAGAATAAGAATAAGAACAGTGGAAAAAAGTGCTATCACTGTGGGAATGAGGGACACCCCAAAAAGAATTGCTATAAATTCCTTAGGGAACAGAAAAATGAAGGCAGCGCCACTGTGGCTGCCGAAAATGGGACAATTTACCTATCTGAGGCATTGACTGTGTCTAGTGATCATATTAGCAGAGAATGGATACTGGACTTAGGGTGCTTCTTCCACATGAGTCCATATAGGGATTGGTTTATCAATTTTAGAAATTCTGACAAATGGACGGTGTATATGGGAAATGACAATACTTGTAGAATATAGAGAGTTGGGGACATAACGCTCAAACTCCATGATGGTAAAATTAGGATCCTTACTGATGTTAGATATGTATCAGAATTAAAACGGAACTTGATATCGCTAGGAACTATAGATGAATTAGGTTTCACATATAAAGCTCACCAAGGAAACATGTACATATCTAAGGGTAAGAAACTAATCCTAACTGGCATAAAAAAGGAACGGATTGTATGTATTGAATGGACACCATGTATTCTCAGAAAAACTCATTTATGCTCTAACTTCTAATGTTGATATGACTAATATTTGGCACTTGAGACTTGGCCACATTGGCCAGAAAGGTATGCAGGTACTCAGCAAGCAGGGACAATTTGGAAAGGACCAGTTGAAGCCACTAGACTTCTGTGAGATATGTGTGTTGGGCAAACAGCACAGACGGAGCTTTCTAACTGGAATTCACTTGTCAAAAGCCAGCCTGGAGTATCTATATTGTGATCTATGGGGACCAGCCAAGGTCCAGACACATGGGGGTAAGAAATATTTTTTCTCTATTGTTGATGATTACAATAGGAAGGTATGAACATTCTTGTTAAAATCAAAGGATGAAGCTTTGGTAAAGTTTAAGGAATGGAAAGTTTTAGTAGAAAATCAAACTAGTAACAAAGTGAAAGTCTTGAGAACAGATAATGGCTTAGAATTCTGTAATACTGAGTTTGATCAATATTGTTCAAGTGATGGTATCCTGAGACATAGGACTGTGAGAAACACCCCACAACAAAATGGAGTTGCGGAGAGAATGAATAGAACCCTATTAGATAGATTAGATGTCTATTATTCTCATCTGAACTTCAAAGGTCATTTTGGGGTGAAGCTCTTAATACTGCAACACATCTAGTTATTATTATAATAATAATAATAATAATAATAATAAAATGATGAGTGGGCAAAGCTATGTGCATGCCAATGCAATCCAACGACTACCAAATCTTTTAACTTAAGTTTTATGTTCGACCTTTTGTTAATGAGTCGAGTCCAAGTTACTCCATCACAAATTCATATCCTCACCCATTCAATAATAAATTTCCAATAAGCCAATAATGTATATATTGCTAGTCAATGCTGGTCAAATTCAAATATGGCAGCTTCTATTCTTCAACAAATAAAATCAAATGATTTCTTTGAAAACTCCGCCGCCAAATCACCACTAAAATATTGGATTTCAACTAAATGTAGTAGAATTTATGAACATGTGTATGTAATATCTTCCATTGACAATTGACTTAGTTAGCATTATGATGAATCAAAGATCCTTTTAGGTAATAGTTGGTGGTTCTCAAAACTTGTGATGCTTATTTTATAATAAGAGCTAGCATTTCAAAAGGTTGCAAGTAGCAAAGGGTGGCAATCTTTATTATGAATTGAAAAATCAACAAGCTATGGCCAATGGATGATGATAAAATAATTGCATGTGGATGGCGTGGGACATGACTCATTCAAACATAATATATCCTAGTTGGATTTGTATGAATTATCTTTGAAATGATAAGGAGGCTAAATAAAAATTAAATGATAATGTCATATTCAATAGATGTGGTTTGGTCGTGTAGAGTTCAGGATGTCATCTTGAGGTATTGAATTTGAATTCAGAGAGTATGTTTTTTTTAAGAGCCTGTGACAGTTGTGGATTTAATCTATTTCGCTTAAGTCCGAAATGGACGGTTTGACGGTGAGATTTCTAACAATTAAAAAAATAATAATTTAAATGATGACTAAAATTGTTCATAAAATACGAATATTTTGTGATTAAAAATAATATTAACCTAGAAAGAAAGTTAATAGGGGGAGTTTGAAAGTTTAAAGAGCAAAACAAGAATGTGGGACTTTGATAATTTTTTTTCATGTCGTACATAAAATAAAAGTACTCGATACAGAATAATTTTATGTAATCAAGGTGTCCAGATTAGCTTATGCGTATAATTTCATGGGAGCCTTTTTTTTTGTAATCAAGGTGTCCAGATTAGCTTATGCGTACCTCAATTAATTTTGTTAGAAATTCTTTAAATATTCATTAATGATATATATGTCTTTTGGATGTAATGGGTGCATGAGAGGGGTACAACCCTTTGGAGGGTTGCACCTCACCCCAAGGGGTGCCCCATTGGCACCCTTTTATGCCTTTATAAAGGAGGCTATATGTCCAATTAAGACATACAGAAGACAATCCGATTTTAAGAGTCAAGTTTTCCATTTGTTTTGAGAGAGAGTTCCACCATATTCCAAGTTCAAATACTTGTTAAGGAGTGCTCCTTGAACAAGAAGCAACCAAGTTATCATGGGAGAACATTGGCCAATTTGAATCCGTGAAGTACCAGAGACGGAGGCTAATAAGTTCTTAAGGACATAGTATTATCTCGACTTGGATTCATCAGGTTTTTCTGGTTTCCATTTCTGGTTTCTATGTTTTAGGGTTTTGCATGTAGTTTTCTGGTTTTTTGTCCTTTGATTTGGTTGAAGCATGTTGATTGACCGGCGTAAACACACACGTATAACGCAAGCGCACGTATCTTTCAAGTAGTATAAAAATATCGATCACACGAGGACTTAATTCCTACTGTTGTTATTAATTATTGAATCTATTTATTTACAAATATCTAATTAAATGGAGAAGAGAATGATTGTTTGATTAGTTGAATGTGGTTTTGCACAATAAATAAATAAATAAAAAGACAAAAGGAAATACTAAGGAAAATAACAAAAGACACAAAGATCTAGGGTTGTGAATCATTCTAATATCTTTTAAAAGATGAAGTGATTATTTTATGTTTGTGTAATAAATCAGTTTACTAACCTGGAACACTAAATTATGCAAAAGCCTATGTCGATGGTCAGATGCAAATATCCAGTTTAACCCAATTGAACCATATGTCTATGTCAACCAAATTATCTGGATTCATTAAGTTTAAGTTCCAATTATGGCTACCCCCGCCCGACAGGTATATGTCTATCCTGTAAGGAAATCTATTAAAGGGTTATCCATCCTAAAGGAAGATCGTGGGCTATTAAGTCTAAGGCTGAAAACCTAAAATCCCTATGTCTAGTTCATTTTAGATTTACCAGATCAATCTTATTGGTGATCAGACAACAAGAAGCATTAAGCTTAAGACTTAATAAGTAAACTTTTAAATTACCCAAACTATAAAAATAATCCCTTATAAACCGGTGATATTAGAATTCATCACAACCTCAGATAACTAACACATAACTAGGGCTAGTAAGAACTTAAAAGTAAAAGACATAAAGTAAAAGCTGAAAAGTAAAATAAAATAAAATAAAATGCTAAGGTAAAAAAAATTACTTTTACTATTTACTATTTTAGATATCTCCCATAAAATAATATATAAACTTGTGATAATATTACCAACCGACCAATCTGGCGGTATCCTTTATTAGTCAGGTTTAAACCAGATTAAAATGAATTACCAACCGACCAATCCGGCGGTATCCTTTTTAAGTCAATATTTTAAATAATGAATATATTATTTTTAAGGGAGATTAATCTAAATAGTAACAGTAAAAGAATTACCTTTCACCCTAGCTGGGGAAGTTACATTCTCATGGTGAATAGTAAAAACTGTAAAAAGTAAAAATTAAAAATTAAATTACTATTATTACAAAAAGTAATTAAAATTATTTACAAAACTAAAAAAAAAATTAAAAAAAAAAACTAAAAGAATCTAGAGAGAGAAACTCTCTCTTTATATAGAATAGAAGAGGGAGAGTGGTACTACAAATTCTGAAATTTGAAGCTGAATTTATAGGCGCGGGTAGGCTTCGGGCGTCGCGACGCCAAGGGCTTTGGCGTCGCGACGCCGGAACAGTGACATGTGTCACGCGATGATTTGTCGGTTTCAGATTCTTATCCGATGACGTGGCACTGTTCATGATAACTCAATAATTGTGATGACGTCATGATGATGTGGCGGTGACGTCATGATGATGTGGCGGTGGTGATTGTCGGCAACTTGAGATGATGACACGTGGCATGCGCACGTTAGTAGATCTTCTGTGATGGTGACACGTGGCACGGCGTATTTTAGCAAACCAAATTCTCAGATTTTGACACGTGTTCAGGCGCACGTTAGCAAAGAGTCCGCGCACGTTAGGCGTCGCGACGCCAAGGGTTTGGGCGTCACGACGCGCTCAAAATTACGATTTTGCCCTTTTTGCCAATTTTCACTGTTTTGCTCCAAATTACTTCCAATGCTTTCCCAACTTTATTTATCTGCAAAATAATACAAAACACATCAAAATATTCACAAAACTCAAGAAACTATACAAAATATAAGGTTAAATGAATGGGAAATAGTGATAGATTTACCACTCATCATTGATTTGTTGTTTAATGACACTATTTGGACCACAATCTTAAGAACTTATTAACTAGTGTTGTTAGATAGTAATTCGCATGCTAGGTTAGAAAATTTTTCTGGAAAAATATATAAACTGTGCATGAAAAAACCCATAGGGCGTTCGAACGTCTGACGCACGCGAAGGAAAAAATCTGAAAATTCGTAAGAACGTTCTGTTGGGGTTGGTGCTCAGAGCGCCAATTCCCGGTTGTATTTCTGTTAAATACTTCTGTAAAACATTATTATTATGAATAACATATGCAGTTTCTATAATATAATCTATATTTCTATATGGTAAAGACGTAATGACCCGAGAATGATTAGTCATGATACAGTTGCAAAAGCGTCGCAACGGACATTGAGTAGTATCATGACGTTGTCATTCTCAGACAGTTCCTGGTCAAGGTTTACACTACTTGGTCAGTATAGTAAACCCGTTGAGACCGGTACATGTCGTATACTGGAATATATGATTCCAATGGTTTCTCAATGAACCATAAGTCTTGGAGACTAGTATAGACGTGTAGGTGTTTATAGCGGATAAACACTGAACGACTCACCGAAGATTCTTAATGTATGGTACACCAGCGTCAATAAGAATCTTCTTGGGTTGAGTAGCACTTGTGATTCTTAGACTTGAGATGCCATTGTGGGCGCATGAGACATCTTCTACACTTAGACGGCAGTCACGTCACCGATCTATTAAGATCAGACCTCTGCCTGTTCGTTGGGTGTAGATAGATCCTCAGGGTGTCCTATGTGTATCAAGATAGGATCCGTCAGTTCTGTGTACCAGAGCATAGGTAGTCCATATGATTAGCAATCAGATAAAACCATGGGCCCGTGGTAAAGTTTAGAAGCTAGTTCTAAACATTCTTTTGAGATTGCTAATAGAATAGTCGACTGGATAATCTCGATAGAGATTTGACGTTTACATCTATATCTCTGGGATTTATCCGGATACCTGTGACGGAGGAATTATACATTTGCGATGACCTCGACCTGTATGGTTCAGCGAGATTATCTGTGATCGTCATAATCTACGGGTGGATAGATTATGGACACGAAATTAGATTTTGTGACGGATATACCTGAACCTAGAGAGTCTCAATAATGAAACATACTCGTTGAGCACTAGAGCAACATAAATAAATAATATTGATTATTTATAAAGTCGTTTAATGGTTAAACGCAAGATACATGCTAAAGAGACTAGATAGTCATTTCCTTAATTATTGTGTATTTACATTTAATACTTGATTAATTTAAATACACATTAATTAATAGTCAAAATGAGTTATTTGACTTATTTCCTAAATGAATATATGTTTTTAATATTTAATGTAAATATTATACATATATTTAATATATTTGTATTTGATTAATTAATTAATTATTTAATTGTTAAATGATTAAATTAATTAAAATATAAATATCTTATGTTAGGATATTTAAAGTTAATGATGATAGTTGCATTAGTTGACTAAGGTAAATATCTAATAAAGGTGTTTGTGAGATATTTGTGCAAGTTGACAACATTAAAGTGAAATGAAAAATCAAATTACATTTATTGAATTTCATTTGATAAAATTCGGCCATAGGCCTTTTGGTGAAGATATAAATTGTTTTTCATTTCATAATAATGTTAACCTAATACACTTTACAAGAAACATCATTAAAGAAAACAAAGAAAGCAAGTGAAGGAGAAAAGGAAAAACTTAAAGAAAAGCTTGGATTTTGTAAGTTTTTCAAACTTACTATTAGAAAGGAATTTGTTCCTTAGGATCTAGGCAACATCTTGTGATGTTCTTAAGTTATTCTTTTCATTATTTCTTGTGTTTTTGATGATGGAAATTTGGTTGAAAGTGTTGAGCATGTGTAATGAAGAAAGGTTGTAACTATTGTAGTTATAAACATTCTTTTAAGGTTTTTTGAAACCATGTTGCTAATCTAGAGTTATTGACCCACTCTTAAATGACCTAGATTTGATCTTGAGTTGTTTCATTGTGTTGAGACTTGGATTGGATGGAAGAATGATGATTGAAGTAATTGATTTAATGTATTTGGTCTAATTTGTCCAATTTGAGGAAATTGAAAAATTAGGGTTTTTAACTAATTCCAAATTTGGGGGTTTTCATATATGTTGTGTATTTATGTGTGTATATGATGCATATAAAGTTTCATGTTGATTGGATTACATTTAGATGTGTTTTGAGACATGAAATGACAAAGTGCACAATGTGCTCCAAGTAGTGGTGCTCTCGGCTTTGGATAAATAATTTGGGGATTTTGGTTGCTTTGGTGTTTTGATGTTTTGAACATCATAAGTTCATCTTAGAAATGATTTAGAATCATTCAAAATTGATTGGATCAATTTCGGACTAAAACGGACAAAAATACAAAGCAATGGTATTTCGGTAAATTCACTTAAAATTGTTTTATTGAATTTATTTTCATAATTTGATTATTGGAATATTAAATAAATATGTTTATTTAATTAATCCGAGAAAAATTTTTGAAATCTGAAAATCGGATTTTCACCGCTTCCGCTGCGTTACCGGACTCACCCCCTAAATAACCCCTTCACGTTCGAACACGTATTCAAACGCAAATCGAACGTAGACCTTCTGACTTAGTTCATTCAAACGCGTCATTAACGAAACTCGAACGTAAAATCTCTGGAATTATTTCGTTCGAACGCGTCCTGAACGCAAACTCTCTGGAATTATTCTGTTCGAACGCGTTCTCGAACGCTACACGAATGTGAACTCTCTGGAACACTTCGTTCAAACGCGTTATCAAACGCAACACGAACGTACACACACTGGACAGTCTCGTTCGAACGTAGATACGAACGTGACACTAACGAATCCGTCCTGGAATTGTTATAAATTGCAAATACTCATATTAATTTTAACTTAGTAAATCATATATTGAAACACATTAATCTTGGTAGTATAGATTCAAGTTATTATTAGGTTGTTCAATTATCACAAGCATACACATAGTGATAAATTTGAAATTGATTGAATGTTGCATACTTGGGTGAGAATTTAAAGTGTAATCATATACAAATAATTTCATCCAATCTTGATTGACACATACACATATATCTACACATATTGTATACTGTTTGTGCTATTGAATAAGTGTAATTCTGGGTTTGAATTGCTAAGAGATCCTATTGAAAAAGTGTTTAAAGAATATTCTGTCAAAAAGGCAATAAGAGCCTAAGTGGTCAGGGATTTAAGTGGTTACTCCGGACCCCCCTCGTTCTCTGGGAATATTCGTTTATTCATTTTTCTAAAGAATCTTTAGTTGAAATTCAAGGACTTGTGTTTATTGGAACCACCATCCAATAGAACAACAAGTGGTTACCTAATATATCACTTTGAACAAGATCATTCGTTGGTCGTTGTGCAATTCGTATTTTGTAGACTAATTGACCTGTTGGTTTTTCCAGTTACAAATGGCTAGCGGAAACATCACAGTACCGGTCTCTCATGGAGAAAAGCATGAGAAATTTGGTGGGGCAAATTTCAAACAGTGGCAGAGCAAAATGCTGTTCTACCTGACAACTCTCCAGTTGGCTAAATTTCTCAAAGATCCTCCGGGTCCTGTGGAGGGTGAATCGGAAATAGCCAAGAAAGAGCAAGAACAGACGTGGATGTTTGGAGACTTCCTATGCAAGAACTACCTTTTGGGTGGTCTTGACAATACCATGTACAATGTGTACCAAGGCATGACTTCTGCGAAGATTCTCTGGGAATCTCTTGAGAAGAAGTACAAAACCGAGGATGCTGGACAAAAGAAATTTATCGTGGGTAGGTTCTTGGACTACAAGATGGTAGATCCAAGGACGATGATGTCTCAGTTGGGTGAACTGCAGTTCATCATTCATGAAATACTGGATGAGGGTATGAAACTCTGTGAGACCTTTCAAGTTGCCACCATAATTGAAAAGTTGCCTCCATCATGGAAGGACTTCGGGAGCTATCTGAAACACAAAAAGAATCAGATAAGCCTTGAAGACCTTAGTGTTCGATTGAGAATCGAAGAGGACAACAGGAAGTCCGAGAAGGCCAGTTACAAGACTATGGAGTCTAATACCAACATCGTTGAATGTGTAAAGGGTAGCAAGAAGAGAAAGAACAATGGAGCTGATTCTTCCCAAGCGAACAAGAAGTTCAATGGGAAATGCTACAATTGTGGAAAGAGCGGTCATATGTCAAGGGACTGCAGAAACAAGAAGTCTCAAGACAAGGGCAAGAAAAAGAAAAATGAGGCCCATGTCACTGAAGGTGAGCAGCTGACTGATGAGATCTCAGAGATGGAACTATCAACAGTGGTAACCGAAGCCAACATAGTTGGGAATCCGAGAGAATTGTGGGTAGACACCGGGGCTACTCGTCATATCTGTGCAGATAGTAAGATGTTTTTCATGTATCAGAAGGTCGATGGCGTCGATCATCTGACAATGGGAAACTCGTCTACCTCTCAGGTGGTTGGACAAGGCATAATGGTTCTGAAGATGACATCCGGAAATGAGCTAACATTGAAGAATGTACTGCATGTTCCAGATATCCGGAAGAACTTGGTCTCAGGCTCTCTCCTTAGTAAGGCTGGTTTTAAGCTTGTGTTTGTTTCTGATAAGTTTGTAATGACTAAGAATGATATGTATGTAGGGAAAGGATACCTAACTGAGAGCCTTTTCAAGCTAAATGTAATGATTGTCAATCGTGCTATTAATAAAGCTAGTACTTATGCTTATATTATTGAGTCACGAAATGTATGGCATGGGAGGTTAGGACATGTTAATTATGATACCATGCGTAAATTAATTAACATGGACCTTATACCTAAATTTGCAATTGATAGCCAACATAAGTGTGAGGCATGCGTTGAAGCAAAAATGCATAGAACATCATTTCATTCTATAGAACGCAGTTCTGAACTGACTGGCGTAAACACACACGTATAACGCAAGCGCACGTATCGTTCAAGTAGTATAAAAATATCGATCCCACGAAGACTTAATTCCTACTGTTGTTATTAATTATTGATACTATTTATTTACAAGTATCTAATTATAGGGAGAAGGGAATTGATTGCTTTTGGTTGGTTGAATGTGGATTTGCTAATTAAAATAAAAACAAACTCAAAAGAAAATACTAAGGAAAATAAAAGAAAATACTCAAAGATCTAGGGTCGTGACTCCACACAATATTAATATAAAGATGATTTGATTCTCTTATATATGTGTAATAAATCAGTTTGCTAACCTGGAACACGAAGATATGCAAAAGCCTATGTCGATGGTCAGATGCAAATACCCAGTATAACCCAATTGAACCATATGTCTATGTCAAACAAATTACTTGGATTCATTAAGATTAAGTTCCAATTATGGCTACCCCCGCCCGACAGGTATATGTCTATCCTGTAAGGAAATTTATTAAAGGGTTATCTATCCTCAAGGAAGATCATGGGCTATTGAGTCAAAGGCTGAAACCTAAAATCCCTATGTCTAGTTCATTTTAAGTTTACCACATCAATCTTATTGGTGATCAGACAACAAGAAGCATTAAGCTTAAGACTCAATAAACAAACTAAAGAATTACCCATAAAAAGAAAATCAATTATTAAATGTGAATATTGTGTTTCATCACTTCCCTAGAATAAAATAAAATGATGGGGGTTAGAGGATCCACATTTAATATTTCTTATCTAGGAATCTCACTTATTATAAAATATAAATTATTTTCGGTCCTGCTTTCTCAGAAATTAATAATGTTAAACATTTAAAACCAGTTATATAGGCGGTAATCCATTTAGTCCAATTACACGAGCCATATAGGCGGTAATTATCTGTCACATAAAGACCAGCCATATAGGCGGTAAAGTAATTTATATTTAGACCGACCATATATGCGGTAATAAAGTCTGACATTAATTAATCCGGTTAAATTATAATTTAAAAATTATAATTAAGTGAGATTTACCTAGATAATTATATTAAATGTTTCACCTTTTACCCCAGCGGAAATTTAACTACAAAACATAAAGAAAATAAAATGAATTAAAAGTGAAATTAAAATTAAAAATAAAAATACATAAATTAATTATTACAAAAATAGATGCAATCCTATGAAAACAGGGAAAAAATCCCAATGAAAGCACACTAAATGAGGTGCTGAAAGCCTGAATTTATAGGCAAAATTTCGGGTCAGCGTCGCGACGCCAACTTCCTTCTTGCGTCGCGACGCTGGCTTTGTTGACTTGGTCCACGCGGCTTGACTTGTTGACTGTTGAAGCAGATTTCGTCGGCCCAATAGGATTTCGACACGTGGCACGCATTAAGATTGGTCCAATGACATCTTGACACGTGGCGGAAGATGATTCGTCGATGATTCGGTCCATTTAGAAGGTGACACGTGTCACACGGAGTGTCGGCACCATATAATCGCGACACGTGTCCGGGCGCATTTTAGCATGATCGGTTCTGATGATGACACGTGTCAGTCGCACGTTAGCATGGTCGGCGCACGTTAGCATCCCTCGTATTTTAGCAAATTTCTTCTGACTGGTCCACGTGTCCGGCACAAGTTAGCATGCGGTGCACTTTAGACGTCGCGACGCCGATGGATTGCGCGTCGCAACGCGGCCAAATTACCAAAATACTTTTTTTCGTCATTTTTCACTGTTTTGGCTCCAAATTGCTTCCAATGCTTCCCAAACTTTATTTATCTATAAAATAACAATAAAACACATCAAAACGTTCACAAAACCCGAGAAACTATACAAAATATTAGGTTAAATGAGTGGGAAATAGTGATATAAATACCACTCATCACACCCACAAACCTAACATTTTGCTAGTCCTCGAGCAAAACACAAAATAAAATAACACAAAAATAAAATTAACTAAGCCACTTTCGTAGGGATCATGGTTGCATTTAGCGTATGCAACAAGCCTTTAAACCCATAGGTGTCCCTAGTGGACGAGTTGTAGTCTCGTGAGGGTTTACAACAATGATACCCACAAACATTTTACAAAAGTAAAAAGAAAGTAAAACTAATGCACACAAAAGCAAAAAGACAAGCGAAAAGAGAATAAAGAAGTTAGTGACTAATCAGATGAAACTTCTACTCCAAGTTACTAATTGTTTTGTTTCTTTCTAAATTACTGAATAAGTAAATTCTCCAATTATTTTTATCATTCTCCATATACACAGCCAACAAAATATTAATCAACTCATTTTTGCCCACAATAGTCACAATGCAGTTGATAAGAGAGTAATATTTTTGTCCTAAAATTTTATCAGAATTCACACATTTTTGTAGCAATGGAATAATTTTTCTGATTTTTTCTTTGATTTTTGAATTTTTTTTATTTATATACAATATATTCCATCTATGTAGCGAGTGTTGGGTCGGTGGCTCCCAAACTAGTTGGCTTTAGGGCACCAGGTGTTAAGACACCCCTACGGACTTAATTACTCAGATTTCAGATATATATATATATATATATATTTTTATTTTTTTTTGCAGCATCTTTAATCCATGTAGCGAGCTTTGGGCCAATGAATCCCAAACCAGTTGGCTTTAGGGCAGTAGGTGTTAAAACACCCTTACAAACTTAATAACTCGGATCTTAGACTCTTTTTTTTACTCCATCACTTTTTGATATTCTTCTTCCAATTAAACTAGAGCACTGAATATTACAAAATTTTCAATTATAGCTCATGTCCGTATGTTACCATGCATGTTAATAATATCTGCCAAATGAACATATGAAGATCCATTTTAGTCAGTTTTATAGAGAACTTACAAAATTAAATAATTTAAAAATAAATAAACAAAAATTAACTTGTTTTGAAAATGGGTTGAAATACGTATCAGGAGTGGGAACTCCTTACACAACTATCTCTTACCAATTTCACATTTTTAGTCAAAACAAAAACGCAAAATATTTTTGTAATTTTTGAAACTTTTTCAATTTTTTTTTTCGAAAAAAATTTTGAAATAAAAACAACACACAACTAAAAACAAGATACTAATCAACTAAATCCCTCCCCCAAACCTAAATGAGACATTGTCCCCCAATGTCTTAAACAGTAGAAGAAGAGTTTAGAAAATAATATCTGGTTAGCTGAAATTTTACAGGAAAATTTACCAATTAAGATATATGTCGCTTCTTATCACGATCGCTATCTGACCATTTTTTCAGTAAAAATTTCGACAGAATCTCCTCTAAAAACTCAAAATTTCCCTAAATTCACCCTAAAACTAACACTTCAAAAATCACAACAATGTCAAACTTCGCCCCCAATTCTACGAAATTCAATCGATTAGTCAATCCTCAAATCAGAAATCTGCCAATTACTCACTGCTAAACTTCCAAGTTCACAACCCTCCAATTTCAATAAAATTAATCAACCACAAACTCTTACAATTTTCGGCTATCCCTCTTCACTGCCAAAATTTCAAATCCAGTTTCAACAATTTTCACCACACAAATCAACAACAACTTTCACAAATTTTCGGTCTTCCATTTCACTGTCAATGGTTTCAAATCCAATAGCATCCAATTTTTATAAAATTAACCACACAAAGTATCCACAAATTCAGCCTTTACCCTTTTGTAAATTCGGAAATTGAAGAGCAGAGAATTACCCCTTCACAATTTTACCACTCACTGCTTGATGACCGGAAATGATGCTTGACGAACCGGATCTAACGTTGATGGGTCTCAGGTCCTATTGACCACATCTGTTTGTCCATCTGTTTGAGGGTGACACGTAGTAAAATAAAGTAATTTAGTCCATAACTTACCCCACAAAACCTTCCAGAAATGACTCAAGAACTTGACATCTCTATTAGGGGTGAGCACCGGTTGGAACCGGACCGGAAATCCGGGTTTGGAACCGGAATCGGTTGTAACCGGTCCGGTTCCGGTTCCAAACGCATGGAACCGATTTTTAACCGGTCTGGTTCCGGTTCCAGAACAACCGGAACCGGAACCGGACCATAGAACCGGAACCGGAACCGAATTTAAAACCGAATTTGATACCCATATTGATACCCGATTGTTGACCCGAATTTGATACTTGATTATATAAAAACGACGTCGTTTTTTTTTTCAAATGATATTAACTAAAAAACTCACGCTGCAACCCTAAAAGGCTAAAAGACCCATTTGCTTGCAATTGCATCGCCGCAGCCACTGGCCATCACAATATCACACATTTTTAGGTTGAATTTGTCCTCAGTCCTCAGTTCTCATTTGAGTCATTTCTTCGAATTTGAATCTCAATAGTCAATACTATACTGCTTGTCGCTGAGAGTCTCAGACGCTCCTTGCTTCGCACGCAGCCACACTAAGACTAAGGTATACTTTTGGTATTTTGACTTTGAGTGTAATTTATATGAAAAAATCTGAACTTGGATGGGTTTGATGAGTAAAATTCCCTCTTTGAAATTCTGAAATTCAAAGTCTGCCTACCATTTCTTGTTTAATTTTGTTGACTCTTTTAACTAGTGATTTGACTTTCTTTCGTTAATTTAAAATGGTTGTTTGTTTTTGAGTTTGGGAGTTGTTTTGCTAAATGTTGGTTACTGGTTAGGTGGAAGAATGCTTTTGAATTGAATTATGTGATTTTTGCAGCAGATAGCAGTTTTAAGTGCTTTTGTGATTTGAGAGTTATTTTCTTAATTTAAATTGATGATTATCTTTTTAACTCCATGGAATAAAAGACTTTAGTTGGGTGTAAACTCACATAACCTGCCTTGGATGTTAATGCTTTCCCTTATTAATAATTCAAATAAATTAATCTTCTGTAATAAACCGTGTATTTCATTGTCTATTGTATGCAACACAACAACATGATCTTCTGTAATAAACCGTGTATTTCATTATCTTCATATCGCCGATTACTCACTGCATTGTAGGGAGCAGCTATAAAAAATGATATTCCTGCTTTTTTTCGCAGCTATAAAAAATGGATATTAATGATGGCAGTCACGCTACTTCAAAGTTATCTCGAGTTCGCAGAAATGCGTCCAATATGTGGGATCATTTTGAGCGTTTGCCTAATCCAGAAACTGGGACATGTGAAAAGACAAAATGCAATTATTGCGGAAAAATTTTATCATACAAAGTCACATCAGGTACCTCTTCAATGAAAAAACATCTTAAAAAATGCACTAGTTATCCTCACAATATGGATAAGAAGCAAAAACAACTTTCAAGCAAGACGTGTGGTAACAATAAACCTAATACTCTTACAACATGGAAATTTGATCAGTAGTACTGTAGGATTATGCTTGCTAGGTGCATTATAAAAAGATGAGTTGCCTTTTATTATAGTAGAGCGTGATGGTTTTAGAGAGTTTGTGCATGCTTTACAACCTCGGTTTAAATTTGTTTCTCGCTTTACTATTGCTAGAGATTGCATGAAAGTGTATGTTAGTGAGAAGACTAGCTTGCGAGAATGCTTAAAATCCTTAAATACAAGAATAGCTTTGACGACAGATATTTGGACTTCTGTACAAACTCTAAGTTATTTGTGTCTCACATCTCATTTTATTGATAATGATTGGAAGTTGCACAAAAGAATTTTGAGTTTTGTTGAAATACCTAGTCATAAAGGGAAAGATATAGGGAAAATGGTAGAAGCATGTATTCAAGAATGGGGTATTGATGACAAAATCTCTACGGTTACAGTAGACAATGCTAGTTCTAATGATGTCGCAATTACGTATTTGAAGGGTAGACTTCCAAACTTAGTTATGGGTGGAGACTTTCTCCATATGAGATGTGCTGCTCATATTTTGAACTTGATTGTTAAGGATGGCCTTGTTGAAATTAAACAATCCATTAGTCGAATTCGTAGTGCAGTTAGATATGTGCGGAGTTCTCCGGCTAGAGCCCATCAATTTAAAGTGTGTGTTGAGAGAGAAAGAATATCTAGTAGTTGTAAAGTTTGTCTTGATGTTTCAACTAGGTGGAACTCACTTACTTAATGCTAGAGGCGGCTCTTGTATTTCAAAAAGCATTTGATAGGATGGATGATGAAGATGTTGCCTATAGGACGGAACTTGAGAGTGATGATGGTGTTCCCACTTGGGAAGATTGGCAAAATGCCAAGGTTTTGGCAATATTTTAAAAAAAATTCTATGTTGTCACTAAAAAATTATCAGGATCTTTGTATGTCACCTCTAATGCTTATGTTCATGATATTGTTGCCATCCTTACTTGCATGAATGAATGGGCAAATGAATCGGATCCTTATGTTAAAAGTATGTGTCGTAAAATGAAAGAAAAGTTTGATAAGTACTATGGAAATGTTGATAAGACAAACTTTATGGTTTTAATAGCTGCTGTGTTGGATCCTAGATATAAGATGTATGTGGCTAAGTTTTTTTATAAGAGAGTTTTTGATAATGATAATACAAAAGTTGCGGAAAAATGTGAAAACTTGAAGAGTGTTTTGCAACATTTGTTTGAGTTTTATAATAAAGGTAGTAACAACAGAAGTTATGAAGCAAGTACAAGTCGTTTATCTCAAACCTCAAGTATGATGGAAGAGTCTGGTTGTGATGATGGTAATAACGATGACATATATATTCAAGATGAATTGATGAGGTTTATAAGAGATGAACAAGATGTGGAGCCTAAATCTGAGTTAGAAAAATACTTTGAAGAAGCTTGTGAAGATGGTGGGAAAGATCTTGATATCTTAGGTTGGTGGAAGAGTAATAGATTAAAGTACAAGATTCTTTCTCAAATAGCAAGAGATGTGTTGGCGATTCCCGTTTCCACTGTGGCTTCGGAGTCAGCTTTCAGTACATCTGGTCGTGTTCTTGATCCATTTCGAAGTTGTTTAACTCCAAAAGTTGTTCAATCATTGATATGTACTCAAGATTGGTTCAGGAGTGCGCCAACACCAATAAATATTGAGGAACTAATGGAAGATGCAGAAAAATATGATGCAGGTAAGACATTATGTTTTATGTTTATGTACTTTTAAATTTTAATTATATTCATACACTAACTAAGCTAGTATTTAATATTTATAACAGAAGCGAGTGGGCTGACGATTGTAGATGATAATGATATTGTTGATAGTGAATTGAATGCTATTGCTGATACGGGTAATGAAATTTTATGAGTGAGTCATTTCTTTATTGTTGTAATTTCTCATTTCTGTATTTTTGTTTCTGTTGTTTGGCATTTTTTCTGATTTATTTTAATATTTTGTTGTTTCTACTGTCTGCAGTTTCATCTCATGGATGGAAGATGTTTTTGGCTTTTTGCTGCTGTTTTCTGTTGCTGTTCGGCTAGCCTACTATTCTGTGTCCTGCTGTTCACATGGCAGATGGGGTGTCTTCATTGCTTGTTTAAGTTTCTGTTTACTTCTTTCAAGTTTCAACAGCCTATTGTATTTGTGTTGTGTTGGCCTACTATTCTATGTTTCTGTTTAAGTTTCTGTTTAGGCCCTTGTAGTGGGAGTAATTTGAATGTATGACACAGCCTCATGCTTTTTTTGTGCTAAAACTTCTTGATATGGTAAACCTTTTTTCCAGTGTATCACTATTTTAAGCAAAAGCTGCTTGAATTGAAATAATGAAATTTATTCAAGTTTTTCAGTGTTGGTTTGTAACTTTGTCAAATCAGTTTTAGCCTTCTTGATACTTTTGAAATGTTGAACAGTTTAAATACTATCTACAGGCTGCCACCCTTAATTAATTAATTATTCAATTTATTCTCATATAACAGTGAAGGGAAAAAATAGGGTAATTCGGAACCGGACCGGAACCGGATTGGAACCGAATAACAGGGTACCCTATTTAATTGGGTAGGTTCCGGTTCCACTTAGTTAGGAACCGATTTTTTCCGGGTAGGTTCCGATTCCATGCGGAACCGGAACCGAAACCTGTTTTGCTCACCCCTAATCTCTATCAGAAACTATACTCCTAGGAATCCCATGTAGTCGTATTATCTCTCTAAAGAATAAGTCTGCTATGTTAGTGGCATCATCAGTTTTATGGCATGCAATGAAATCTGACATCTTGCTAAATCTATCAACCACTACAAAAAATGGAATCCTTACCGCACTTAGTCCTAGGTAAACCCAACACAAAATCCATTGAAATATCTACCCATGGTTCACTAGGTACAGGTAATGGAGTATATAATCCATGAGGCTTCACCCTAGATTTAGCTTTTCTACAAGTGAGACACCGATCACAAATTCGCTCTACATCGCGCTTCATCCTAGGCCAATAAAAATGCTCCTTTAAGGTTTCTAGGGTCTTACTAATTCCAAAATGTCCCATTAGTCCGCCTCCATGAGCCTCTCTCACTAATAGCTCACGCATACTACAAGAATGAATGCATAACTTATTTTCTCGAAACAGAAATCCTTCATGCTGGTAGAATTTACTAAATGCAGATTTAGTACATGCAGCATATATATCACAAAAATCCACATCACATGTATAAAGCTCTTTAATAAATTCAAACCCTAACATTTTAGCACTTAAAGAAGTAAGTAAAACATACATGCGCGATAAGGCATATGCAACTATATTTTCCTTACCTTGTTTATAGCGAATGACATAAGGGAATGTCTCTACAAACTCCATCCATCTAGCATGCCTCTTGTTCAGCTTTCATTGCCCCTTAAGGTGTTTCAAACTCTCATGATCTGTGTGTATCATGAACTCCTTAGGCCATAAGTAATGCTGCCAAGTCTCCAATGCTCGCACAAGTGCATACAGCTCCTTATCGTATGTAGGATACCTCAAAGCTGCCCCGTTCAACTTTTCACTGAAGTATGCAATTGGTCTTTTCTCTTGCATCAATACCGCCCCAATACCTATGCCACTTGCGTCACACTCTATCTCAAATATGCTCTCAAAATTAGGTAGTGCGAGGATTGGTGCACTGCATAACCTTTCCTTGAGAGTCTGAAAAGCATTCTCTTGAGCTTCACCCCACTGAAATCCAACAGTCTTCTTGACTACCTCAGTCAATGGTGCGGCTATGCTACTGAAGTCCTTCACAAAACGCCTGTAGAAACTCGCCAATCCATGAAAGCTTCTAACCTCAGACATTGTAGTAGGTGTTGGCCAATCCCTAATCGCTTTAACTTCTCTTCGTCCATCTCTATGCCATCTGCAGTCACTACAAAACTAAGAAAAACGACTATATCCATGCAAAATGTGCATTTCTTATAATTAGCAAATAATTTTTCTTTTCTTAAAATATCAAGCACACATTTCAAATGACCTACATGATCATCTAAAGATTTACTGTATACTAATATATCATCAAAATAGACCATTAAAAACTTCCATATACATGCACGCAACACATGGTTCATAAGTCTCATAAAAGTACTAGGGCGTTTGTTAAACCAAAAGGCATTACTAACCACTCATATAGCCCATACTTAGTTTTAAAAGCGGTCTTCCACTCGTCACCTTCTCTCATAGGAATCTGGTGATATCCACTCTTAATGTCAATTTTACTAAAAATCTTAGATCCATATAGTTCATCTAACATATCATCTAGCCTAGGAATGGGATGTCGATACTTTACCATGATATTATTGATGGAACGACAATCCACGCACATATGCCACATCCCATCCTTTTTAGGCACTAATAACACGGGTACTGCGCATGGGCTCATACTCTCTCGTACGTAACCCTTCTCCATTAGCTCATCAACTTGCCTTTGAAGTTCCTTGGTCTCCTCAGGATTACTCCTATATGCGGGTCTATTAGGAATGACAGATCCAGGCACGAAATCAATCTGATGTTCTATCCCTCGAATGGGTGGAAGCCCATTAGGAATGTCCTCTATGAGTACGTCTTCAAATTCCTGCAAAAGAGAAGAAATAGAAACAGGAAGTGAATTGTTAGTGTTAGTAAGTAAAGAAAAGTGTGGTGTGTCCTTATACACTAGTAGCAACATGAGTTTGCTAGCTTTGTAGGCTTTCCTCACTTCTCCCTCACCATGATAAAAACTCTTTTTCACTCTCCATTTCTTCTCACTCTCTCCCTCAGCCCCATTTCCCTTGGGTTTACTCTCAATTCTAATCCCAGTGTTTCCCTCACTCTCGTGTTTAGATCTCATTTTCTCACTATTATCACTCTTACCCCCCAAGGATGCGACTTCTCTCTCTCTCTCTATTTCCCTTTCCAACTGTAATTTGACTTGATCATCATGGACCTGTTTTGGTGTCAAATGGTATAAAGTAATGGGCTTGCCCTTATGCTGGAAAGAATATTTGTTTCGAAACCCATCATGTATCACCTTCCTATCGAACTGCCACGGCCTCCCCAAAAATATGTGACCTGCCTGCATTGGTACCACATCACACAACACCTCGTCCGTGTAAGGTCCAATGGTAAAAGTCAACAATACCTGCTTGGTCACCCTGATCTCACCACACTCATTAAGCCATTGTAGCCTATATGGCTTAGGATGTGCCAAACATGACAATCCCAATCTTGCCACCAATGTTGTGCTAGCCACGTTGGTGCAACTACCCCCATCTACGATCATACTACATGACTTCCTATTCACGCTACACCTAGTATGCAAAATATTCTCTCTCTGCTGCTCGGTCTCCTCCTCAACTATCTGTGCTGACAGGTTATCTAGTGGGTATGCTGCTCCCTCATCATCATTAGCATCCTCTAATGCAGGCATCTCATCTTCCACCTCCTTATCTGTGGAATCGATATTACCATCATCCTTCATTATTAATGTTCGCTTGTTGGGGCACTGTGATGCATAATGTCCCATACCCAAACACTTAAAACACTTTACCTCCTTGGATTTTGGAATTACCACTTCAGACTTAACCTTAAACCTACTTGCCTCTACTTCTTTTCCCTTACCACCATCGGCCTTGGGCTTATTGAAACCCTCATCTCTCCGATCATTACTAGGCCACTTCCATCTCCATATGTAGCATCTCCTCCAACTCCACATAATGATGCAACTCAACTACACTCGCAATCTCCTTATTTAACCCTCCTAAAAACCGAGCCATCGTGGCTTCTCTATCCTCCACCACATTCTCCCTAATCATTGCTACCTCCATCTCTGTATGATAGTCCTCAACACTCTTCGACCCCTGATACAGATGTTGTAGCTTCTGATATAACTCTCTGTAATAATGGCTTGGAATGAACCTCTTACGCATGAGAGCCTTTAACTCATCCCAAGTCTCAACTGGCCTCTCGTGGTTCATCCTCCTATTAGTTACCAACTGATCCCACCAAATAACCGCATAGTCTGTAAACTCAATTGCACCCAACTTCACATTCTTCTCATCAGAATACCTATGACAATTAAAGATCAGCTCAATCTTCCTTTCCCAGTCCAAATACGCCTCTGGATCATTTCTGCCGTGGAAAGATGGAATTTTCATCTTGATACTGCCTAGGTCACCATCAATATCATCTCTCCTACCATGATCTCTCCTGTCAGGCTCCCTCCGATAGTCATAATTATGCTCATCATATGCATCTATCCCATATCTATCTCCAAATCTGTCACCAAATCTATCACCAAATCATTTATTTTCCCCCCATAGGCCCTTCTATCTCCTCTATGAAAACCTCTCCGCTCATCAAACCTCTTATCCCGTCTGTCATATCTCCTCTCATATCGCCTATCCCGCGGCCTATTCATATCTTCCTCATCTTCAAACTCATCCAACTCCTCCACATCATCCAGATTATTCTCTGCCTCAAACTCATGTATAGGAACCCTATGTGGTTGTTGCTCTGTCTGTTCCTGCCTAGATTGTTGTGGCCCCTCAACCTCCTTCTGACCACCAGAGAATTGAAGACTAGTAACCTCCATCGACAACCTCTCTATCACCGCATTCATAGTTCCAAACATCTCTCGGAACTCAGCCATATTCTGCTCCATGGTTTTAAACCTCCCATCAACGTCCATATCTTTCTCTGTCATCTTACTTAACAAAAAAATTAGTAATAACAAGAAATAAATAAATTAAACAAAGAAACCCTCACGAACTCTCGTGTTTCACTCTCTCTCAAACACTCTCTTCGAAAAATTACCTTCGTTCAATGTCGAACTCTAACCACCAATGGATTGCACAATCCGTGTGTAGTCCAAAAAGTCAGCAAAATCCACAAGGAATCAAAGAAATAAGGGTATCAAGAAAATAAGACGTGACTCGAGAAGCGACGACGATACTCGATCAATAAAACCTAAAACTAGAGTGCAAAAGGAAATAATACCTAATGTAAATGACGTAATATATATAATTGCAGTAAATAAAAAGAAAGAAAAATAACCCAAAATAAATCACCAAATAACAAACAATTGAATTGACTACTGGAATTGCATAAGACAATATTAAAGTGAAAAATAAGGCAACTGCAATCAAAGCCCAATTATGGCTGCAGCCTGCAACGTGAGCTGGATTCTTCTTTTTTTTTTTTTTTTTTTTTTTTTTTTTTTTTATCGACTCAAAAAAAAAAATAATCAAAGCAAAACGAACGTATTAAACAATGGAAGAAATCAACGTGATAAGTATGCCACAGAAAGAGAATCCAATTGAAATGTCAAGCAAGAGTTGACTGAATTTTCAAGAATTGACTGTATCAAAATTTTGCTTCCTTTTTTTTTTTTTTTTTTTAAATCAGACACACAGTAAACAAAAGGAGACAAAATTGAGAAACGGGAAGAAAAACAAGGAAGAAGCTGAAAGAAAAAAAAGTCAGACCTGAAATCTGGCTCTGATAATCAATTGATACGAAACCGGATACGAAAAGATGAAACCCGATTCAAGATCCCGTAGACCCCCAAAGAACCTGTCCTTGAAAACCCTTGGAGATAGCCTCAGACGAATTTTGCCAGCAAATAGGATGCCACAAAAGATGCCAACCATTTGATAAGTCTTTGTTCAATCACTGAACGATGATAAAATTTTCTCAATCTCAAGAAAATATGTTACTATTCACGCATAAAATAATAGCTTCCTCATTAAGAGTTGTTTTTTAGAGTTGTTTTTAGTTTAAATAGTAACATACTCAAACCCTAAGAGAGCTAAAAAGACTAATATAGCCCTAAACTACCCATTACCAACTAAAAGCTCATAACTCCTAATTTCTAGCCCATTTCGAACTTATAAATAACTAAAATAAACTAACCCAAATAATAAATAAAACGGTCGTCCAAGTTGGTTCCATACATGCAAATAAATAATAAATAATCTTAAACAAACTAAATCGATCCATGCTGCTCCTCGATGACTTGGGTCAAATGTATAACTCTTGAACCCTCTTCCTTGAAGTCCAATTGGTCTCGAACCTGCTTGATCAATTCAGCTACATGATGTTGGGCCAGGCCTGCCATATCGTCATTGATCTTCCGAGCTCTGTGTCTTGTAATTGGTCCAACTGGCACATGGATTGGATCAATTGTGGTCTGGACCGAACCAGGTGCAGCTAGGATCACATCAGGTATCTGAGAAAAACTTCAAAATATGGGCTACATTATGAGAGATATCCTGATGTACTAAAGGGATACAGCGATGCTAACTGGATATCTGATACGGTGGATTCCAAATCTACGAGTGGATTTGTTTTCACACTTGGTAATGCAGCCGTGTCATGGAAATCCTCGAGGTAAACATGTATTGCCCGGTTTACTATGGAATCAGAGTTCATAGCGTTAGACAAAACAGCAAAAGAAGCAGGATGGCTTAGAAACTTCCTGGAGGATATTCCTAGTTGGCCCAAACCGGTGCCAGCGATTAGCATACATTGTGATAGCCAATAGGCTATTGGGAGAGCCCAAAATACAATGTATAATGGTAAGTCTTGACACATACGTCGGAGACATAATATCATACGTCAACTGCTCTCAAGTGGCATAATAACGATAGATTATGTTAAGTCGAAGGAAAACCTAGCGGATCCACTAACTAAAGGTTTACCTCGAGAGCAAGTTGAGAAGTCATCAAGGGGAATGAGCTTGAAGCCTATAAATTAAGAAATGTCACTGTGGAAACCCAACCTAGCTGATTGAAGATCCCAAGATCTAGGTTCAAAAGGGACAACTGAAACTTTGTGCAATTCAAAACAAGCACTGAAGAGTTTTGTACTCTTTCCCATTCCGATAATGACGCTGAATGCTGTCTGTCATTGGTTAGGATAAGCTAAGGCTTTTAATGATCACTATATTAGGATATGAGTCCTAATGGGGGTAAAGACAAATTACCTATTGATAGTGGATCACCTATTTCAAGTAAGAAGTGAAGCCTCTTCCATGGGAACTTTTAAAGACGAGTTACCCTAAAGTACTTGATGAATCCAGGACCATTGTTCAGGGCCAAAATGAACACAACCGTAGAACGGGAAAATGGTCGAATTAAAGCTGTGTGTTGGCAATTGTCTTGATTTACACCAACGGCATAACAGTTCAAGACTATGGGTCACTGGTTTGCCAAGTAAATCCGATTGTCATTCACTAGGAAAGGTTCAAGGCGAAAGCTACCTATTTCGATGCAGCTTTAGTTCATGGTAACTCTCTCAAGTGTCTACATGAATATTTGAAGAATTGTGGGGGATTGTTGGAAATTCTTTAAATATTCATTAAGGATATATATGTCTTTTGGATGCAATGGGTGCATGAGAGGGGTACAACCATTTGGAGAGTTGCACCCCACCCCAAGGGGTGCCCCATTGGCACCCTTCCATGCCTTTATAAAGGAGGATCAATGTCCAATTAAGACATACAGAAGACAATATGATTTTAAGAATCAAGTTTTTCATTTGTTTTTAGAGAGAGTTCCACCATATTTCAAGTTCAAATACTTGTTAAAGAGTGCTCATTGAACAAGAAGCAACCAAGTTATCCTAGGAGAACATTGGCCAATTCGAATCCGTGAAGCACCAGAGACGGAGACTAATAAGTTCTTAAGGACATAGTATTATCTCGACTTGGATTCATCAGGTTTTTCTGGTTTCTATTTCTGGTTTCTATGTTTTAGGGTTTTGCATGTAGTTTTCTGGTTTTTTGTCATTTGATTTGGTTGAAGCATGTTGATTTATTGTTTAATAACACTATTTGGACCACAAATTTTTGGGATCTGTCCTTCGTGCCTTCAGAAGTTACACAACACAGATCAAAGTAAGTCGTTGATTTTTTACATCAGGGAGCATGACCCCAAGAAAATACATATAATGAGATTCAAATCTTAAACCTAAAAGGGAGCAAATCATTCAAGCTCAAAGCCTTTTCCACTCACACAATGAGTAAAGGCACCCAAATTTTGCTACTGACACTAATATTATCGAACTATATTTTATTTTTTTAGAGATCTACTTAATAGTGAGATCAGTTTCATAAAATAAATAAGGAAGAGTCATGGTTAGAGATGGCAATCAATCATGATGAATTGAGATTTTTTATTCTCGATCTCGTTCTGATTACAGATTCGAAATAAAAAAAATCATCTAAAATTTTATACTAAATTTTGAATTGGTGCAAAAAAAATCGTTTTGAATTTTGGATCAAACATTTCAGAATCCCAAATCCCAATAAGAATTCGAGAATTTTTTAGATAAAAATCATCCTAATTTCGGGTTTGATTTTTTAATCCTCCCGAATCGTGTGTCAATATTTTCTATCATTTTCAGGGCACTATTGATATGCAAACGTTGGCCCTGGTTAAACTTGCAATCCCGTACAGTGATGAAGGTTAAATTCGGTAGCCATGGAAACAGAAACCCTTCAGGCCCATAAAACAAATTATGCCCAATATTCAAAACATGTTTCTTAATCCAAATGTCCCCACATTTTATAATGTTTATCACTTTATTCTTATGTGTTATGCTAACGAGTGTCCTAAGGATATTCGTTAAGAATCTATTTATGATGCGTTTACGTACTCGTAATCGGAATGAGATGAAATCAGAATGAAATGGAATCGGAATGAGGTGGAATGAGAATGGTAAATCAGAATTATAATAAGTTGTTTACTTAACTGCAGGAATCGGAATCGGAATGAAACAGTATTACCATTGATGTGTTTACCTTATCCAGTAATTGCAATAAATTGTTAAAAAGTTACAAAAATACCTTTAGTTATAATTATATATTAATTATTATTAATTTTTGATGTATTAAATTACTCAATGTGAAGTTATTCTTTTATTAACATATTAAATATTATTTTATTATTAATTATTGATTAATAATTATTTATTATTTTATTATTTAAGTATTAATTAAGTATTAATTATTAATTAATTATTAATGTATTAAATTACTAAATATTAAATTATTATTTTTATTAAAAAGTTAAATATTATTTTATTATTAATTTTATTTATTATTTATAATTAAGTATTAATTAAGTATTACTTTATTAATTAATTATTAATGTATTAAATTAAGTAAATATTAATATATTCTTTTATTAAATTATTATTTTTATTAAAATAGTAAATATTATTTTTTATTATTATTAATACTTTTTATTTATTATTTATAAATTAATATTAATTAATTATATCATGGATAATATTGTAATTTCTCATCAATAATGAGAATGGAAATCTCATTCCATGGGGTGGTGAGAATGAGATTCTCATTCCTTATTTCCAAATTTGTGGGCCCAACTCTCATTCTCATTCTCATTTTTATTCAATTTTAAGAAGTAAACAATCTTAATGAAAATAATTCTCATTTCTCCATTCCCATTACCCTCAAGTAAACACACAATTAAGAAAAAATTTTAACATGAATGAAAAAATTATCAAATCATTAATGATTTTTTTCTTTTTCCCATCAAAATTTTCCTTAGATAGATTCTTAACTACTGCCGTTAGCATTTCCCTCTTCTTATTTATGGGAGTAATTGTGTTTCATGATTCTTTGATGATTTGAATGAACCGTGAAAGTAAGAAAAGAAACATTAGGATTATGCAAGAGGGATCATTCTCAAAAGTGAACAAGGGCCATTAGTATGAACAATAAACTTCTTTCATTTTAAAAACACTTCATATTTAGGAAATTTAAAAATTGCCCCAACAATGATGAATAAGGCTACTAGTAACATGGGCTTTGTCCTTGTGGTCCAAAAAAAGTAGTCATTGGGATCATGGATTTCATTTCCTCAAGGTATTTCATCAAGCACCACCATCAAACCAAGTGGGCACCGAAAATTTTAGCCTAAGATCTATCCTCTAGGTTTGGCTTACAAAATGAATGCTTATAAAGAGAAGAAAAACAATTAAAGATATATGTATCGTTTGGTATAGAATTTGATGAATTTATAAATTAACTTATACTCTCAGTCTAATATTTATAATCTCAATTAATACTCTGTACTAAACGATATCATACTGAAATTTTTACCATTTGTTCTAAGGGTGGAAAGTCCACATCATTACTCTATACCATGTAGTAGAGTGGGAATCTTGGTTTATTTTAGTTTTGAATTACTAGTACTTTAGTAATTAAGATGTCTACTCTAATCTTGATTAATTGGTCATGTTATTTCTCAACATGAATCTATGAAGTCATTTTGGAGTCATTTGTTATACCTAAATTTAGGGAAAGGCAATATATAAGCTTCATATTTTGATGAAAATGGTCACAAAGATCTCATTATCTTCTTGTAGAACAGTCATGGAAACCGATTAGTGTGGGTAAATATATTTTGATTACAACAACTCTAGCCATTACAAATTTCCCACAATATTTGATCAAGATTATGAAGTGCTTTTTGTATAAGTACTTCTTAATGAACAAACTCCAGTGAGTGAGGAATGATGCTTTATTTATTTATTTGAAATTGTTGGAAATCTCACAGTCAAATCACCCCTTACGGGCTTAAACGGAGTAGGTAAAACCTCTGGTTGTCTCAGGCTCTTACAAGAAACACACTATCTGGATTCGAACCCAGAACCTCAAGGTGAGATCTTGAGTCTTACACCACCAAGTCATGTTCTCCTCAAGATGCTTTATTATCATGATTATATATATATATATATATATATATATATATATATATATATATATATAATGTTTGATTATATTTTGTAAGCTTGGAGAATTATGATGGAGTCAAGCCACTACAAGAACTCCACGTGTGCATGTTAAAATTATAGTGCTTAAGTGAAGTTAGAGAGAGGTAATAGAGAAGAGGGGCCATGCATGATGGGAAATATATTGGTGATAGTATTATAACAGTTTGTTCAAAAAGAAACCCAGATGGCCCCTTTGGTTGATGGTGGGAGGCCCCATTACTTGATTCAACATCATGATTACAAGATGGAATCGAGCCAATTTAATTTGTGATTTGAATTCAATACTGAATTATTTTTTTCTTTTTTATGATTAATAGTTATTAAATAAATTTTTAGAGTAATGATATCATATTTAAATGTACACCCTTCTCACTGTAACTACAGTGAGCTACAATAACCCACTGTAGCTACAGTGAGAGAGATGTAGAAATTTTAAGTAAAAATTTAAGTATATTTATCATTTTTAAAACTTTTATATATTTAATTGAATCTTAATTTTTCATCACTATTTATACATGGATATAGTAGAATGTTATAAACAAAAAAAACTTCGTACACTTCAACTCAGAACTAAATCCAAATTCTTAATCATGTAGTAACAATATGTGATTGTTATAATTGATAGTCATTAAATAAGAATTTATATGTAATTGAATCTTAATAATTCATTATTATTAATACATGGGTATAATATAAAGATTATAAAAAACTAAGTATATTTGCAACAAGATGTGACTGCACACAAATCTTTAAGTGACAAGTGAAAAAACCTACTACGCTGTCTATGCATGTGAACGGTTAAGGGGCCGTTTGGGGTGCATTTTTTCCAAAGCTTGTGAAGTGCTTTTAGTCTCCAAAGTACGTGGTTGGTGGTATAGGGGTTCAGGATCTTATCATGAGATCCTGAATTCGAATCCAGAGAGTATATTTTTTGTAAGAGCCTGAGACAGTCGGAAAATTTATCTGCTCCACTTAAACCCGAAAGAAATGGTTTAACGACGTGGTTTCTAACGATTCAAAAAATAAAAAATAAAAATGGATGTATCTTTTATATTTTGTTCATTGTAATATATAATAACAAAGTGTTGTTAATGAAACTTGCACTCAAATTAATTCACATTTAATTAACACGAGCAACATCTCTCAATTCGCATTACTATTGAGATATTCTTGAATAATTCATAGAGATGAATTAATTCTCATAAGTTACAAGGAATTTGTAATGTGTGCATAGGATGAGTAATTCTTTGGTGTAATTAAAGTATATATAACGTATTATCATTAATAAATTAATAAATGACATGTATGATTTAATATTTATTTTTAGTTATATATTTTTCAATATTTTAGCATGTGTGACAATGAATTATTAGATTATTGTACGGATGATGTGATACCTCCGTTGTATTATAGATTTTCTCGCAGAGGAGAGATCATTTATTTTTTGTTTGGTTTTTGTCTCAAACCGATGAATATGTAGATACTAACTGAACCAATTACGAGTTGTTTTATTTCGTGACAATCATGTTTAATATATTTCTTTATTTCCACATCTAAAGGATAAATTAGCCTATAGTCTTGATATTCATTTTTAGTCGGGTGATAAATAATTTCTCTAAGGCTCTTTATGGGTGTCGTTTTCAGTGACAAATGTACTCATGTTCGAGTTCAAGGGGTGTATTTCTTATAAGAGCATGGAGCATTTTGTGATTTTATCTGATCCGTTTAAACTTGGCTTGGGTGGTTTGACAACGGGCCGAATTTTTAACGTTTAAAAAAAAAAAAAATAGGAGTACTTCAAGTCTAATGTGTGCAAAAAAGATTTTTTTTTTCTTATATGACTTATTCTGGACTCGGACATTTGGACCGTGTCATAATAAAACTATATAAATAGCAGTCTAACATAATATCTAATAACACTATATTATAAATAGCAGTCTAACATAATATTTCTATAAGATTACTACTACTTTATCCGACCTGCATGACCAAACATTTTCTTTAGCTTTTGGAATTCAAATAAATACACGAGCATCACAAAGCACTTCTATTAATGTAAATAGGTAAGCTCATATCTAGGTTAAATTTGCATGGTTGTCATAGAATGAATTTATTGTCAAATCATTTTCGAAGGTTAAGTGATCCGTTCAAATGATGTTGTTTGGTGGTAAATGATTTAGAATTTAGTTATCAGATCCTGTATTCGAATCTAGTTGGTGTATTTTTTATAAAAACTTAGGACAATCGAGAATTTTATTTGTTTCGTTTAAATCTGAATCGGGTGGTTTGATAGCGAGATTAAATGATGTCCGGTTGTTGTTTCAGTCAAGTCACTTTCCAAGACTGTGTGTTGTATTATAAATGCGTACAATTTGAGGTTTGATTTTGGGTACCACACTCATTTTTAGGAACTTAATAACATGTCGTTTAATAATCGGGTGGTTTGATAGCGAGAATTATTGCTGATAATTTTGTTGCATGATGAATGATATAAACATGCATGCTCGAACATTTGCTATATGCATAAGATATTTTTGTAAGTGATGTGATTAGATGTTTCATCTAATTTAATTTGTTTTTGTACTATATATATTTATTTGCTTTCTACTAATATTAAAGCTTTCAATTCCTATTTTAATGAGTGCTTTACATGCCTCATGCAGAAAGCTTATGTACTATCTCAATTTGATTTTAGTGACAAATCACATCTTGTGAAAAGCAAGCATTTGAAGTATTGGGACCCAAACACTGGACTATTGCCAAGTTTAATTTCCCAGTTCATGTGACTATCAAATCACCCGATCAGTGTTTAGGCGGAACATGTAAAATCCTCGTCTGCTCGAAACTCTTACAAGAAATGCATCATATGAACTCGAACTCAGGACCTGATCACAATCAATCTTAAACTCTTTACCAACAAACCGCACCATTTGAGACAGTAAACCCAACTTACTCACCAACAATATATGTATATTAAATCTTCTATTTTTAAGGATGATTGGCTTGTTGGATGGATGACGTGGTACCACTGTTGTACCAAAGATTTTCTCCTTTTTAAGACCTCAAAATCCTAACGGAAAAAATAATAAAACGATAACACATCCATCTATAAAATGGGTCATGAATCCGCTATGAATATAATTGTAACCATTCGAATCTAACAAATAAGTAGATAACAGAAACGTGAAGACAAGAGACCAGAAGGACATGTGAAAATCTTGAGCTTGATTCATGAATGATCAGAAAAGAGGGAATTCCATTTCCATTGATTGCAAGAAGCGACTTGTAGAAAAAGGATATACGTACACAAAAACCCACCTTAGAAGTTTGAGAAAAATATAGAAATATTCTTAATTTTGGGTTAAATATTACTAAATCATCATGATATTTTAAAAATAAATGAAAGCTCTTACAAGATATTTTGCTATAAATACGTTGGTTGTTTATTATAAAACATGAGGTATGAATGACAATCAGGATATTTGGTCTTGGACCAATCTCGTTCCATCCGGTCCAGACTGTGATTCAGGATAAAAAAACATTTTGAATCTCGATTGGTTTTAAATCGGGATAAACAATCATCCCAAATCCCAAATTAAAAGGTTAGAAATCTCAATCGAAATTTGAGATTTTTAACTAAAATTTGAAATTTTTAAACATGAAAAGGATTTCGCTCAATTTCAGTCGAAATTTTGAAACTTTTGGTGCAAAATATTGGTTACTTTCCATTCTATTAGTATGTGGTTTCTTGGAAAAATAATTGGTATTGAACTTGTATGTGAAAATATTTCTTTTTTAAAATTTATTTATTTATTATTTCTTGTTTTTTCTATGATTTGTCACAAATGAAGATATTAGCTTTAGTAAGTCATTTAATATAGTCCCCAAGGGGCGTGATTTGATGGTGTAGGGCTTAGGATCTCACCTTGAGGTCTTGAGCTCGAATATAGAGAGAACGTTTCTTGTAAGAGCCTTAATTATATATATTAGATTATTTAATTATAAAGAATAATATAATCAAAACACGTACCCATATTGCTTCTATAGAGATTAGATTTCACTTGGTGGATCACGTTGACTAGGCTTTAAAAGAGATGAGAACAAGACTCATATGTTAATAGAACCATGACCAAAGACTGTGAGAACAAGATTCGAAGACTAATAATTACATGAATTATTTATCCACTCATATCATTGTGAGAAATCGAATCCAAAACTTAATATATGATATAGAGATATTTTGACCAAATGAACTAGCACAACCACTTGATAATGACAAATTGAATTAATTTTATTTGTATAATAGTTAGACAATTAGACAATTATTCCCATTCAGAATAAAATAATCACAAATTATTATAGGATATTACATCTATAAATATTTGTTAATTAGAAATATGCCCCATCTCTCTCTCTCTCTCACTCTCTCACACACACAATTATATTCACAGACAATCAGACAGCACATAAAGCAAAGGTGAGAGAGAGATATATAGAACTTCCATACACTAAAATCCATTTCAAAACATTCATTTTCCTGCTTTTGTAATAACCAGTTTCAAGAAAAGTGTTTGCTTTTTCTCTCCTTCAAGTTAATTAACACCCTCTCAAATCTTCTTCTCTTCAGTTTCATCTCATGGATACTGCTCAGTGGCCACAGGTACCTGCAGCTTTCTCAGATCTCTTTATAGAACTTTTGGCTAGAGCTAGCTAGCTTTTCATAATATATATCTCTCTCTCTCTCTTCCTCTTCTTGTTTACTAATTTGTTACTTTTAATGTGTTCATGGCTTAGTGCAAGTGATCCCCACTTAATCGGGTTTTGTAATTTTATGATTTTATCAGTTTCTGCAACATCTTTTTGCACTTTATCTTTCTTTTTTGCTTTTCTCCTTTATGTTTGTTTCATTTGTTTGTTATTTGTGCTCATGCATCTTCTTTGTTTGATTTTTTTTTTTTTTTTTTAAATATTAATATTGAAATTGATGCTTTTTCTAGGAGATAGTGGTGAAACCAATAGAAGAAATAGTAACAAACACATGCCCAAAGCCTGCTTCTACTGATTTAGAGAGGAAAGCAAGGCCTCTTAAGGAACAAGCTTTGAACTGCCCAAGGTGCAATTCAACTAACACAAAGTTTTGTTACTACAACAATTACAGTCTCACTCAGCCAAGATATTTTTGCAAGACTTGTAGAAGGTACTGGACTGAAGGTGGGTCTTTGAGAAATATTCCAGTAGGTGGTGGTTCAAGAAAGAACAAGAGACCATCATCATCAAAAAAGCTTCCTGATCTTGTTACTACGCCACCAAGCTTGTCATCACAAAACCCTAATAAGATCCATGATCATGGCCAAGATCTTAACCTAGCTTTCCCAGCTGCTGCCACTGATCAAGGGTTTATGAGCATCTCTGAATTGGTTCAAGTACCCAATATTGAAAGCAACAACAAGAGCCAATTTCCAAATTCTTCATCAACTACTACTACTACTACATCTCATCATCAGCTTTCTGCTTTGGAGCTACTAACTGGAATCTCATCATCAAGAGGGTTGAATTCTTTCATGCCAATGCCTATGCAAGACTTTAAACCAACCCTAAATTTCTCTTTAGATGGGCTTGGGAGTGGATATGGGAGTCTTCGTCAAAGTGTTCAAGAGATTAATAATGGAAGGATTTTTTTCCCATTTGAAGACTCTAGACAAGTTTCAAGCACAAGTGATCCTATGAAGCAGCATAGAGGAGAGCATGGAGATTCTTCAGGATACTGGACTGGCATGTTAGGTGGAGGATCATTATGGTAATTAAGAGTCTATCTGAAAGTGCTTAAAATTATATATAAGAATTTTCTCAAAGTTAAAATGATTTCAAATCTTTTGATAATAGATTCAAGAGCGTTAGTTAAGTAACATTCCTTAACTGACCTAAGTTAAGGATGATCAAAATAATTATTGGGGGTCTATTTTTCTTAATTTGGTTTCTTTTAATTTTAGCTTTCTAGTAATTTGTTAAGGGGGGTCCTTTACTTGGTTCGGATTTCTTCACTACTATAACAGATCATAGGTTACATTGGTTTCCTTTCTCTTTCTCGCAATCTCTCTTTGCTGTTTGTGTAATTCTCTTGAGTCTTTGTTAATGGTGGAGATTTGAAGCTTATTTGAGGTTGGATTCAGAAGGAGTGACATCAGATACTGTGTAATGATGATCATACAAATTAAGTCAAGAGTTTTTAGGGCAACAAGTAGAAGAAGGCATATTATTGCATGCCAAAAGATCAAGTAAGCAGAAGGGCAACTACCCAGTATCATATGTCACTTCTTGGCTTATAATTAGGACAAAAATTAATGTTTAATGTTCAAGTTTGTATTATGGGTGAAAAAAAATGCTTTGTTTATTAGGGTTGAATGCTCTCCATATTTGGTTCTTCCTTTTCTTTTATTTTGTAATAAACAGGCACAGAGATTCTGCTAGACATTAAAGCAAGTATCATGCAGCAACTGTACCTATGGCTTAAAGAAGAAGAGGGCCTGGTAAGAAAACTGATCTATGCACATGACATTGTCATATTAGGGGGAGCTAGTTGAATAAAAGCAATAAATTCATAACTGTGTGTTAATTAGAAGCGGTTCCTGGCGGTATAGGATTAAGGATCCCACCTTAAGGTCTTGTGTTCGAATCCAATAAGTTCCAACGATTTCGGAAAAAAAAGTGTTAAATTGAAGCTCTAAACCTGCCCAACCTAAAAGCAAACCTACTGATTTCTATATCCAAACATTACTTTTGAAGACTCACTCGAGCTATCATTGCATTGGACCAGATTTGAAGATTTAATGGTGAGCTGAATTTATACGATCTTAATTCCATACATTACATAAATTACATACCCACCTAAACACTTGTTATTTTATTTTATTTTTTAATTGAAAGATTGAGAAAGATGTGACAAATCCTCCTCATTTTGGTCTTCAAAAAGGACCCCACAAACATTCCCCTCGGCAAGTGTGTGATGAAGAATAATTCACCCCACTAATGTTATATGATATATTTTAAATCATCAATCCAGATCTAAAGATACTTCAATTTATTTTGTTATATTATAAGTTCAATTTTGTTCTTTGCTGTAAGCCACTTAGTGTGCATAATGGGGTCATTTTTTGCCAAGATTAGGGTTTTGTGTCTGCTTGCCAATCCTAATTTGCTTTTTCTTTTATCAGCTGTTTGGGGAAACTTGAATATTCAGCCACCCACATTAAATTAACATACCATTTTGGATATTAAACATCAAGATTAGATAATGGATTCAAAAAAATTATTCAACAAGGCTACTATTTAAGGAAAGAATTAGCATGAATGGAAGTGGAAGATATGTCAAAAGCACTTTTAATAAATGGTTGTTGCCTTGATGGTTCATCTAAATTATGACTTTGAACTACCTTATCAGTTTTGTAATTATTTACCCATTTCGTTTTAAACATTAGAATAATTAAATTTGCTTTTACACCATGCATGTTTTTCAATTCAAATTGAACTAATTAACATCGAGTTGGACCTTTGATGTTTTGATACATGAGGTGATATGTGTGTGTTTGTGACCACCTTCGAAGTTTGTAGTAACGTGATAATGAAGACAAATGCAGTCCCCAGAGAGCATGATTTGGTGGTGTAGGGTTCAGGATTTCACCTTGAGATCCCGGGTTCGAATTGTGGGAGTGCGTTTCTTGTAAGAGTCTGGGACAATCGGAGATTTTACTTGTTCCACTTAAGCCCGGAAGTGGTGATTTGACGGTGGAGTTTCCAACGATTCAAAAAAAAAAAAGATGACAAATGCATCCAATTTAGCCTTCATTTACAAGTTAATCAGAACCAACAAAGTTTAAGGCTTCTTGTTTAGTTTTGGTTATTAGTCAAAACCAACAATTAGAAGTATGCTAAGATGGTAAGATATCAATTAGGTATCAAACTTTTCAAAAGGAGTAAATTGAAATGAAATTTTTGCATTTGAAAACAAAAATTGAAAAATAAAAGCCATACCAACAGGCAATGCGAGGTATGCTCGACAGAAAATCTCGATTCAATTGGAGTTAGAATCTCGTACTATTTGATGCGAGATTCGAAATGATTTTTCATCTCAATTAAAAAATCCAATAGGAATTCAAGATGATTTTTTTTGTCCTAAATAAAAAATCCAAAAATTTTGAATCCCACTTGGAATTCGAGAAAATTTTACGTCTGATTAAACACTCGGGACGAGATCGGCAAATCCCAATCCGAGCTCACCATTGCCAACCCTAATGCGGGTAATCTACAAGAAAGCAAAAGAACAAAAACAACCAAATACTTTGAGGATGAAACCACTTCATAATAGACGACAATTTTTTAATACCAAAATCCATCTATAAGAGAAGTTGCGATGACAAATATACCAAAATTTTCCACTAAATTGGTAATGGAGGGAAGTATGCGTATAATGTATTCACTACAAATGTAAAAAGTAATGTGCCCTTTACAGTTGACTCTGTACAGGGATATCACCATTAATATGGAAGAACAAAAAGATCAAACCTAGTAACTAAATTGAAGAAACTGAAATTGATTGGCGATTCAATGATCGGCATTGATTCCAAATATTCGGACCTTGTGCATGTTTGGGAACTTTGCAACCACCATTACAAAAACTGCCAGCGTATTGAAGAAGAGCATTGGATTTTGATAATCTGTCGTGTGTGAGGCTATCAAGTACCTGCCAGGTGAAACATAATTAAGGCAAGTAAAGAAAGCTTTTATCAAGTAGAATGAACTCCCTAACATGTGTTGAGTTTTGGGCAATTTGATAGACAAATCCAATGAAACCAGAATTAAAGTTGAATGAGTTCTACTTATTTCGGTAGGTAAGCCAAATGCAATTTACTAATGTATCCAGTTGTAATAGTTCTCATTAAAGAAAAAAGACAGTCTTGAAAAACACTAGCTAGAACCCCTATAAGCTACGAAAATACACAAACGACTAAACATTTATTCCAGAAATACTCTACACTCTTGAGAAGAGAGAAAAGGACCGGTTCATCACAAGTAAGCAAAAACTTGTTGTGCCGCATGGATGTATCCGTTTTAACAGTCAAAGATGATATAGACATATCATTCTTTTCTTGAATATAAAGCAATACACTAGCTTTCTTTAATGAGAGATTAGTCAAAATGTCAACGACAAAGAATAAAAATAGTGTGATTCTAGAATTCAAATGAATGGCCAAAAACAGAGATCAAATTCAATTCAACTACGCAAACCCTTCTGCTATTTGTATTTGGAGCTTATCCCAAAGTCACAAATAGTCTTCAATACTCAGGTCTTTAAGGAAAAGCCTCAGATTCCTATTAAGCTTGGGCAAATAGCTGGATACTCGGGATAGAAAGTGTGGCTTGCCCGTTGGGCTACAGTACAATTATATGTGATGCTAATTCTTAAACAAGCCATCAAAATCTATATCACAGGACTCTTAACAAAAATGCCCCATTTTGGAGCGGTGAGTAAGTGTGCATTGTGGATCTCTATCACCCCAACATTAACTCACATGAATTGTAATATAAACTAAACAGCATGCAGAAGAAGCAACATAATATACATAATTCTAATAATTTAACAAAATCCCCAAACCAAGATATAGACTAACCTACGGCTCTCTTCCAAAAATATCTTAAAATTGGAAATCCAATCATTCCTCAGGACGGTTTATGTTTCATATTCATTACTTCGATATTCAATCAAGAAATTTCCAAACAAAAACAAGCTACTTACAGCACAACAGGCACAACAGTCAAAAACTTTCTATTGCGAGTGAGTTGCTTTCCATTATCTATCTGCTCCCACCATGTCAACGCATTGTAAATCCCCTGATCATCAGCAAAAGGCGTCCCCTTCTTCCAATGAAAGAAGTGATAAGTAACCTGAAACAAAATCACCAAACTCACTAACAATATCCACCAATAACTAACTCGAACAAGACACCAACAATGAAACTCATCAAGTTCCTCTACATTCTTTATGTTCCATAACCAAATTTGAGCTCTTCTTTCTCCAAAATACAGAACAATATATTACGATTGCTTATCAAATACAATCCAATCCATTCCAATCCAATTTTCACTTCAGCATGTACAAATTCCATAGTCCCAAGGGGTGTGGTTTGGTGGCAAAGTGCTTAGGACTTAGTTTCCCGGTCATAGTTTAGAGTGCATAGTGCATTTCTTGTAAGAGGTTGGACAGTCAGAGATATTATCTCTCTGCTTAATTTTGATTTGGCGGCGGTTCCAAAGTTTCAAAAAAAAAAAAATGTACAAATTCCATAATTTCATGGCAATTATTATCCACCACAAATTCGTTCTATTTTATTATAAGCAAAAATTGAATTACTAACGATCCTAAAAAACCTAGTTTGCAAATTACAAAAAAAAAAAAAATAAGTTTGACTAGTCAACATACGATGATTGAATCCCTAAGAATAACAAATCAGGAAAACAGAAAAGTTACACAGATCGAGATAGAGAAAAGAGAAACTGACGAGAAAATGCGCGAGATGAACAATTGTCCAAGCCATGCCGGAGGAGCAATTGAAGAGAGAAATAACGACGATCCACGAGATGAATAGAATCGAAATGTATGTCGTCCAAACTCCTGGATACGTGAACCACTCCGTGTTCCTGTTCAGATCCGTCGGCGGCACTGCCCTTACGTACATTTCTCGTCTTCCCTTTTTTTTTTTTTTTTTAATTTCTCGTTTCACACAAATATATATATTTACTATTTAAGGTATGTTTGGTTCAACGAAGGGGAGGGGAGGGGAGGGATTTTATTGGAGGGGAGGGGAAGAATTTTAATTAAATATATGTTTGGTTCAAATGAGAGGAGGGGAGGAGAGGGTTTTTAATTAAATATATATTTGGTTGGGAGAGATTTTAAAACTAATTTATTATTTTATCCTTATAGCATGTTATAAATAAAAATAAAACAATATAAGTAGGGATAATTTAGTAATTGCATTTAAAATTTTAATTCATCACTTTCTCTCCCCTCCAAAACCCCCCACTTTTGGAGGGGAGCTAAAATTACTTATGAGGGATTTTGCTCCCCTCCCCTCCCCTCCTCTCCCCTTCAAAAAATTGAACCAAACAAATAAAATTTAAAATAATCCCTCCCATCCCCTCCAAAACCCCCCAACTTAACATACTCTAAAGCTTGTTTCGTTTACTTCGTGTATTTTTTTTTTCCCTTTTTTTTATGTTCGTATTTCATACGAGGGGGCGTATTTTAGCGGAAAGAAAAATGAGAATTTATAGAGATATGTGAGTTGGATGATTCAATTAGTGAATGATATATGTTTAATAAGTTATTTTTTCAAAAATTGATTATTTTCAAAATAATTAAAACACGTGTTATTCGTGAGTTATTTTTTTATTCTTAGTTATTAATCATTGACTACTATTTTGCCCTTATTTGGGTGGCGTCCTGACGTGTGCATTATATTATCGGGCAAATAGGGAATATCATCAGAATAATTTTTTAGTATAACGAAGATATAAGTGATGTAGTATCGTCAATTATTAAGGATATGACATGTGCGATTATATTTAAGGATGATAATGGGATGAGACAATCGAGATTTGTCAATCTTAATCTCGTTCCGTGTATATAATCTGGATAAAATTATCGCCATCGCATCTCATTATTTTTTGGGAGAAAAAAAATCAATTCGGTTTCATCCCGTTAAAATCTCGTCCCATTTCCAAATCATAGAGTGAAAGTATATCTCAAATTGGAAAAATTATCAACCCTAGTTGTATTAAATATATTTAATTCTTTTAAAAAGAAAAATATAATTATTATTTACTTGATAGTTTTTTAATAATTGAGCACGCATGTCAAGATATTTTAAGTGGTTGCATATATAATATAAGAATTTTTCTATTATCTCTAATAAATCTACATCTAGCCCAATACCTAATTGATTTAATCAATATTAACCCAAATTAGTACTCTAAAAAAACATATCAACTACGACATTACAAAGTTATATTAAAAAAAAAAAAAAAAAAAAGGTCAAGCAAGATCAAAAACAACGAATCTCTTTATGATTAACAGTTCCATTTTGTAAGTTCGTTAAAAGATCAAACCACGAAATGGTATGATTTGAAATTGATTCAGAAGTAATTGACAAAATCATACACCATTTTCCTTTCAGTCCGTAGTTATAACGAAAAAATACAGCTGATTGAGTCCAACCTATTGTCAAAATAAACAACTCGCACATACTCCCTTTCCAAAAAAGAAAAAAACTCCATTGTATACAATGTTGAAATTGGAACATAGAGAAAACACCTTCAAAGGTTTTGGCCTAAGTGGTTAATGTATTCACTCTGTCTGAATAGGCATTGGAAACTTAAGATTAAGACATCAATAGAGGTAAACTTTGAGGGCTGATGTCTTGTTCCTTTAATATATTATAAAAACTTTTTTTTAAAAAAAATTGTTGGAAATCTCACCGCCAAATAACTACTTCCGGGCTTAAGCGAAGCAGATAAAATTCTCGGTTGTCCCAGGCTCTTACAAGAAACGCACTTCCTGGATTCGAATTATGACCTCAAAATGAGATTCTGAACTCTACACCACCAAGTCATGTTTCTTGAAGACTTCTGAAAACTTAACATGGAGGATAAGACTTTTTTAGACCAAAATTGTCTTCGATTGCATTACCAGTGGGGGCTCCTTCAAAATACAGAGTTTATGGCCATCGTTTCATTTAATAAGCATGTTACTTTTTTGCAAATTCACTAATAAATCAGAACTCAACTAATAAAATCTTAACAACAAAACATACCAGGAAAGTACCTCGAAAGAGTGTTTCTGCTTCTTCCAAAGTCCAAGCTATGGTTTGGACTATTAACATGATAAAAAAAAAAAAAAAAAACATATTCCGTGGGGTTCTTTGTCCGTTAAGCCTCACAGCTATGGTTTTTCTTCTTTTGTAGATATAAGGGAAAGGGATTTGATGAAGTTGATGGGATAGAAGTTGATTGGAACCAAGTGAATATCGAAGATGTAATGGAACGATTATATTCGGAGGTTCATCTATTGAAGTCTTTGAAGCATGAAAATATCATTAAATTCTATAATTCTTGGGTGGATGATAAGAACAGGACTGCATGTGTAATGAATTATATGAGACCATTTTATTAAATCTTTATATGATGTGCACAGGTACTCCGGAATGAGTACCTCTGTAAGTTCATGACAAATCTCCAGTGCTCGTTATGGAGTTTATGATCATTGCAGGCACGAAGATAAAGAAGATAAGATTTCTCTTTGTGAGTCTGTTTTGTTCAACGAGTCCGCTCAGAACTCTGAGATATCCTTCATTGATCCATGCTCCAGTATATCAAACAATTTGAGCTTGTCAAGCATCATCAGCTCGCTGTCTCTAGCAGCGGACAAAGAACATTCTCATGGTCTAAAGCTGGAGCTTGATGCAATTAACTCAAAATATCAGCAGTTCTTTCAGGAACTCCTGAGGCAGAGGGATGAAGAAACCGAAAATGCCCGAAAGAGGTGGCTCACTCGGAACAATGTATCAGTTACATGAACTATACTATATTTGTCTTCAGGATTTTCTTTTTCCTCTTTGCTTTCATTGTTGCCAGTAACGTTGCTTCAGAAAAGCCATTCTTTAACAAATCATTTCTT
>SKCR01024970.1:0-90236 GCA_019454045.1 Zanthoxylum bungeanum | reverse complement strand
CATCTCAATTATCATATATATCTCATGTGTTACAATAAACATAAATATTTATAATAAAAACTCATATAATAATAGAAGAAGAAGAAGAAGAAGATTAAATAAATATTTAAATGTTTAGTTAGAAACCTGGATAATGAGATTAAATAATTATTTGAGGTTGATAATTTGATGCAAAATATGTGAATTTGAAGTTCAATGAGTTGTTGTGTGTAATAATTTTGATATAGAAGTATTGAGATGCAATCGGGGCAAGATAAACCTTAGAAAGCAAGTTATAATCCTTGAAAAAGGGTCAGCATCGTGACGCCCAAGGTCTCGCGTCGCGACGCGTACAAGGAAAATTCATGAGATTCGTTTATGGAATGGCCGCATCGCGACGCAACCTGGAAATTTTTAGGTATCTCTTTCTGGAATGGCGCGCCTCGCGACGCGCATGGCTTTGCGTAGCGATGTGAAGACCATAATTTTCTAAAATATTCCTTATTCATTCCAGCTTCACCCTAGCGTGTAAGAGACCACCCTAAGGGTCTCGTATCAACTCGTATACATATATTACATCATGATATAAGTATGTTACCCATCAGAGTATATCAACCACTTAAATAAGCAAATGAAGCCTGATTTTGTAGTACCATAATTTTCTTCGGCAAAGTAAACAGTGTCAGCCATATTCTAAACATGTGAGTGGACATTCTTATCTAAAGTTGAATTTTATGATGTATTTTACATATCAGACTTATTTTTATGCTTTAGGGTGTTAGTTGATTTTAATTACAGTTATTTCATGAAAGATTATGTTTTAAGTTATGTTTGAGAAAGAAATATTTTCAAAGTATGATTTTCTGATTTTCGAGGCATGAGGGAAAAACTCACCTCAGTATGTAACTAGATACATACATGGAATTGACGGATGACATGTGCACATGTAGAAGACTGGGGGGACGATGATACGTAACGCCCCCAAATCCTAGTTAAGGACTAGAGATGACAGATGCCCATAGATCCTAGTTTCAAAGCTTGGAGAGTAGCATAGATCCGCACCCCCAGTTCTAGTTCAGTGGCTTGGGGGACGGCGATACGTAACGTCCTAAAGTCATGGATTTTCATTTCTGGCTCTAGTTAGGCGTATGGGGGGACGGCGATACATAACGTCCCCATACGTCAGGTTTTTCAGAGACAGAGACCCGTTTTCAGAAATAGTTTTCAGATACAGATTTCAGAAAATTTTTCTAGAAAGAAAAGGTTTCAGAATCAGTAGTTTTATCATAGACTTTCAGTAAAGATAAGTTTTACAAAAGAGAATTCAGGCAAGATTTTTCGGAAATAGTTTAGAGTTTTCAGAAAAGAAAAGAATTTCCATATAAAGCTATTTTCTAAGAGAACTTTGGTTTTAGAACTAAACATTTTCATAATAGTATTTCAGTTTTCATTTTAAATCGTCCACTCCCTTAGATCATTCAAACGATCTAACCCTCACTCCCAGTGTTTTGTTTTGAAGGTTCATAGAGGACGAGCTCGAGAGGACGGATACTGATGGCAGTCACTAGGGTATGGAGTCCACCAGGTCAAGTTAGAAACAAAGTCCAGTTCAGTTAAAGTCAGGAAGTGACATGCAACATATATCTTGTATAGTACAGATTTCTTATATATTGCATTTTAGTAATCATTGTCAGAGTTGCAATATGTATATAAATAGAGTATTTAGTATTAAAATTGTTATGCTTTCATGATTGATGAGTTTGGCAATGGTCTCATGCATGAGTTTATATGTGAAATAAGAATGACAGATATCAGAAGTCAGAGGCTTAGAGGAATAGTACGGTCTATTCTATGTCGGTAATATCTCCCAAATCAGGGATGCTACAAAGATGGTATCAGAGGATGGTCTAGGGAGTCAGTGACTGCAGTGGGCAGAGTGTTGGGGTTTTGTATACATAGTATGTCCGAGATACTTGTATGCAGGGCACTACCTCTCCAATATCTGATCCTCGAGTACGTCATCAAGTCCTAGATACAAGTTAGTAAGCATTCTCAAGGCCACTTGAATTTCTTCCCAATAAGTAACCCTAATTTTTACTCTAGTTACGAATCATTCCATGATTACTCAGAAATATTAGTAAAATATCAAGTTAAGCTATAAAACCAGAAAATACGGTACGAAGAAAATTTACCCCAGAGAGTGGAAAGAGGAAGTTATAAGAAGTAAGGGAATATGCATAATTGTTTAAGCAGCCAGAGATGGGAAAAGTAAAGAGAGGGAATGACATAGTAAAAATCCCAATGATACCCACCCAGAGAAGTAGAAAAAAAAATCTAGAAAGAATGTAAAGGATAAAAGCACATATGTTTAAACAATCAGATGCAATTAAAGGTAGAAGATATAAAAACAGATAAGTAAAGAAAGTACAAAACCTTAGTACTAAAGAAAATAGAGTGAGCCTGAACCAAAATAAAATGTTGAGTGAACCTGAGTAAGATTAATTCTTTTCTACTAAAATTCCTTTCCTCATTAGAAAACTTTTTCAGGTAGACCCAATAGCCATAAGTATCTCTTATAGATAGTAAAGTTTCCCCCGAATAACGAAAATAGTCAGAAAAATAAGAGAAGTAAAAGATCAGGATTAGCCAATGGAGTTTCCAGTAAAACCAAGCTATCATAAGAGATGTAGAAGTTCTAGATACCCAAACCCAGATCTGTGAGCAAGTAAAATAGAAGATGTAAAGATAAGTGATTAGTTACCTTAACCAAAGAAGTCTATATACGATAAGATTTGACCTACCAAGATCCTTATCTCTCAGCTATATCAGTCAAAGAAGCGGCTCTGACGGAGTCTATCTTATACATACCTTACATGAGTAATAGACTCTACCAGGGCATAAAGTATTAGAAACAATGACATCGACACCCATTGAGACGTAGATTCCTGCTCCACCCTATACCAGCCTAGATAAAGATAACCGTAAGGAAATTCGATGAAGATTTAACCTAAGTCAGAAACTGAAAACACTAAATGATAGACCACACAGGGAAGAACTAAGAAGGATTTAGGAGATAGAAAAGAAAGAACCCGACTTAAGCCAAGTGGATATGTTAGAAATACCTGTGGAAATCCATAGATTGGTGCATTATTTATAGAGATTCTTAAAAGTTTAAAAAGGACAGATTTATGAGATGGGAGAAAATCGAAAGTTAACAAAGAATACTAGCATGAACAATAAGATTATACAGCGTAGCTGCAACCTATAGCAAGAACAGATAGCAGATCTAGGAAGTAGTCAATAGAAATAAGCCACCATTAACCTTGGAAGCACAATATGGAACTGAAGAATAAGATATGGAAACAAATAATAAAAAAAGCTACGTGAAGCAATAAGGAAGTTTAGTATAATAAGACATGAGACAATAATGTAAATGGAAACCTTAACATAGTTGATCATAATTACAGAAACCTTAAGACTTGGAGTAGTCGACGCAGATTTCGACAGTATAAGCGATAACTCTTCTGTCCAGTAGTTCCGACCCCTATGAGGTGTATAAGCACCCAATAAGACCATCGTTAGAGCTGGATAGTTGACAAAAACATGTATTTTTTTCTAGATCTTCAAAAAAAAAAACAAGTATTCACCCATCAACTTATAGTTTAGCAAGGACTTGAACAAGTAAAGAAAAACATTAGACAAATAAATAGACCACGAGACAGTTAGACAGCCGAACCATTAAGTTCAACGGAGCATAGATAGGAAACATGAGAAATGATAGTCTGAAGTCATGGTGAGTTGAGCCAAATATAGGAATCATTATTGGATTGGAGAACCTTAAGGGAGTTAAGGCTTAAGAACAAAAGTGGACTAGAGAAAATGATTCCCAAGAGTATAGTAGATAATCCTTAAGAAGTCTTATAATACTAGTCGGAAGAAATAGATTATGTTTTACGTTATGTTTGAGAAAGAAATATTTTTAATGTATGATTTTATGATTTTCGAGGCATGGGGGAAAAATCCACCTCAGTATGTAACTAGATACAGACATGGAATTGACAGATGACATGTGCATATGTAGAGGACTGCGGGGACGACGATATGTAAAACCCTCAATCCTAGTTCATGACTAGGGATGACAGATGCCCCTAGATCCTAGTTTCAAAGCTTGGAGGGTAGCATAGATCCGCACCCCCAGTTCTAGTTCAGTGGCTTGGGGGACAACGATACGTAACGTCCCAAGACCACTAATTTCAGGGACAAGAGTGGCACACTTTGGGGGACGGCGATACGTAACGTCCTAAAGTCATGGATTTGTATTTCTGGCTCTAGTTAGGCGTATGAGGGGACGACGATACATAACGCCCCCATACGTCAGGTTATTCAGAAACAGAGACCAGTTTTCAGAAATAGTTTTCAGATACAGATTTCAGAAAAGTTTTCTAGAAAGAAAAGGTTTCAGAATCAGTAGTTTTATCATAGACTATCTATAAAGATAAGTTTTACAAAAGAGAATTCAGAAAAGATTTTTCGGAAAGAGTTCAGAGTTTTCAGACAAGAAAAGAATTTTCATATAAAGCTATTTTCTAAGAGAACTTTGGTTTTAGAACCAAACATTTTCATAATAGTATTTCAGTTTTCATTTTAAATCGACCACTCTCTTAGATCATTCAAACGATCTAACCCTCATTCCCAATGTTTTGTTTTGCAGGTTCATGGAGGACAAGCTCTAGAGGACGGATACTGATGGCAGTCACTAGGGTATGGAGCCCACCATGTCAAGTTAGAAACAAAGTCCAGTTCAGTTAAAGTCAAGAAGTGACATGCAACATATATCTTGAAGCAGTTGTATATTAACCGCTCATCAGTGGACTAATTTGTAAGAACATATCGTTTGTGTGTGAAACTGCATATATAGAAGGCTTGAAGCAGTTGTAGTTAATAGAAGGATATAATTGAGTTGGTTTTCAAACAACTTGATAAATTTATCATCATATCCGAAACTTAGGAAGATAAATTTCTTATCTTAAAAAAAAGTTGTTGATGAATGGATAGGCTTGGATTTGGTCAAGTTATGCCATCCATTTCATAGTTGCAAATTATGACATTCAATAATGTACTAAAATTGAATTATTAGCTATTATTAATACAAAAATAATATTCACCCCACATTTTATTTATAATTTTCAGCAATTAAAAAAAACCTTAAGTGAGTTTATGTGATAGTGGGTGAGTATCATTACTCGGTTAGGTCCTTTTCTTTTCCTTTTATTTTGAAATTATCTCTGACCCCCCTCAGGTTTAGGGTATATACGTGTGACCACTACGGATTTTTGACAATGATATTGAATCACTTATGTTCTTTATTTTGTGTCAATGGACCAATTTTCTGTTACCATAATTAAATCAATGATGAAATCACAAGTTTTTTTTTTGTCAAAACACATGATGGATCCAAACATTGTCGTTTTACTCCCAAATAAAAAAATTAAACAAATGATCAAACCTCAAAATCAATAGAAAATGGATTCTCATTGCAACTGACTTCACAACTTCTCAAATCCTTAGAGAAACCCTGAAACTTCAAGTCCTAAAACTCCGTTTTTTAACCAAAACAACATCAGATTTTGATTAACATTATCGTATTTGTAAAAATCTGTGACAATCCCTGCTTATTCGTTGTGAATGAGAGAAGAATCAAGACAGTGTAAGTTCCATCTATATCAAAGGTAAGATTCATCATATTTGAAGTTACGGTTTCTTGTTATTATGTAGAAAAAGTGGGCAAGTTGCTATAAGTTACATGCATGCTCTGTTTTTGTCAATTTTGAAAACCTATAAGTTAAAAAAGATGGTTCATGATATATATTCAATTTCGTCTTAGGGTTTTGTCAAAATCGACAGTAATAGCTATATTTTGGGCATTTATGAGTGGGATGGCTATTTGATTGCTCTGTGCATGTAGTTTATTAGGGTGTATTTACAAATCCTAGAAAATAATTTTGGGGATTTCTGTCAAATGGTTTTATTGAAATTGGTCATATTGTTTGCAAGGTTAGGCCTTGAGATCCATCCATTTGTGTAGCCCAAGACGGAAAACATCTTGCTAATGGGTCAAATTATTAAACATGGAATCCTGCATTCGGACTTATGACTGGAGTGTTTGAGATACTCTCATCTAATTAATTTGTATACATAATGTTTCACCTTGATTCATCTTGTATTTTGAACTTCGGAACAAAATTCTTTAAAGAAAGGAAGGATGTAATAACCCAAATTTATTTTAAGGGTATTACTATTATTTCACCTAATATATGCATCATGGTAAAAGTGGGTCAAAAGGTCAACCCTAAATTTCAAAATTTTAGGGGTTTAAAAGGAGATTTGGTGATGATTTATTTTCAATGAAATAAATCAAAAACGTCATGACTATTTTTGATATTTTCCAGCCCATTATAAAAACTTATCTCCTTCCTCTTTTTGGGCAAAACGTAAGGTGACGGTCTGATGAGAGAGAAAATAAAGGGAGAGAGAGCTAAAAAATCTGGCCATGTGAGGCCCATTTTAGGCGATTGGAGCTAGAGGAATTGTAAACATGATGAGAATTTTGGTGGTCATATCATCGCCGGTGATGGCTGTTTTCTGATGAAATTGAACCAAGAAGCTCGCGGCTGTTTTAGCTGATTCACTGCAAATCAGAGCTTATCTAGGTGTATCTTCTGGTATTGGGGGTGCCGAAGTTCGTATGGCAGTGTGTCTGTGCCTTAGACAGTTTGTTGCCTTGATGTTTCTGACATGATGGGTTGATCCTTTCGCGCGCGGTAATGAACTTGAGCTTTAACTTTTCTAGTATTTAAATGTAGTATAGAATTTTTACGTGTATTAATTTAATAGTTTCAAAGTGTTTTATTGTATTAATGATTGAATTGTGGAGTTGGATATGAAGTGTGGATATATATGTTATTGTAGGCCTCAGATGGCATTATTTGGTATTGGATTTTATGTGGAAAGTCTATATTTTAAACAGAATCATGTCGGATTTTTGTTAGAATTATACGGGATATTAATTGGTGTGTTTTACATCTCAGGTTTCAAGGTGTTACTTTTGAGTGGTCATTTGGTGGTCATAGGTCAGCGAAACTCACATGCCTCGTAAGCGTGCCAGGTGGGCACAATGAGAGTTTTGTAGTAATGTAATCAACGAAATAGATTTGACACATTGAGCACTAGACCCGGCCGGCGGTGTTCGGTTCAGGTTCGGAACCGAACCGAACCGGCCGGTTTCCGGTTCCACACTTAAGTGGAACCGGAACCTAAAACCGAACCGGAACCGAACCGGTTCGGTTCGGTTCTGTTTTTTTTTTTAATTAATTAAAATAAAAAAAAATTATTAATTAAAAAAAATGAGATTAAATTTATAAATAAAAAAAATTTATTACATTGAAGAGCTTGAGCTTAAATTTTTAAAAATTTAAGTTGCCTACGTATCCTCCAAGGGTGAGAGGAATCAAAGCTCACGTGGTTCCATTACAAGTTTAAGACATATCCCCTTTGTAAATTATAATTTTACAATTATCAATCATCATTATCAGTTGATCCTTCGGTTCCGGTTCCGGTTCCGCTTGCACTTGTTGCAGAAGCATTATCGAACAAATCTTCAAAATCATCGGGGGCATCTTCTTGTTGTCTCAGATCAGCTCGAGTTCAATCAAAAACTCTAAATGCAATAAGTCGTTTTTGCATGGTAAATGATGCATCAATCCAATGACAAGTCACACCCATGTATGAGTGTGTTTGCCAATGGTCACTCCAAATATCAGAACATATAGTAGTACGACATTTCATCTCTTTAAATATTTCATTTAAAATAATTTTACCATCTTTATATAATTTGAAAATATGACGTTTTGTTGTGTTTCGAGTCATTCTTCATGCAGCAGGGTTTAAAGCATTATGCACGTAATTAGTAAAATGAAGTTTTTCACCAAAGCTTAAATAAAGATGTGCCATACAAGTTAATTTCGCAAATTCTTCTCTATTTTTTGCATCAGAATATTTAAATAAATCTACACTACTCGTACCTCTACTACATGATGCGTACCTGGCCATTTGAGTCTGCGTCGTATCAATGCCAAATTCAACCGGATGATGTTTCTCCATGTGCTTGATCATATTGCCGTATCCACCAGAAAATTTATAGATAACCCCACAATAGTTGCAAATTGCTCGTTGTGAACCATCTTCTAGGCGTTCCAAAGTAAAATGAATTTTGAAAATATCGGAGGACCGAGCCTTAACTTCTCTCCTCCGTGATTGTGCACTGACACTAGGGCCGCTCTCTTGGGTTGACATATTTGACATTATGTTCTCGGATGAGCTTGCCATTTTTTTTTGAGAAATTAGGAAGAAAAATAAGAAAATTGAATAATTGCGATGCGAATGATAACAAATTAACAACTAAATAAATTGAGATTGAGAATAAGAGTATAAGAGAATTGTAGTGAAATAAGATTGAGAATAAGAGAATTATAGAAAATGAGAGAGTTGAGAATTTGGTTGTGATGAAATTATGAAAAATGAATCCTATTTATAGAATTTTAGAATTTTTTTGATACCAAAAATGCCCCTAAATATAACCGTTTTATTACCGTTATTAGGGGTACATTAGTAATTTTTTCTCTCGAACTCTATAAAATCCTAGGTTATATTCTCTAGATCTATTCAAAATCCTCTCTCTCGAGTGATAGATTCTAAACATTCATCATCATAAATTGTGGCCAGCAATCAAGAAGCATTAAACTCAAAAGAATATAAATAAACTGAATAAAACTTCATCACAAAATTGACAATTAAAATAAATGTTCAAGCATCAGTTACATCATTATCCAGAATTAAGGAGTTTAGTTCATGATAAAAGATAAAAACAATGATAAACAAGTCATGAATCTAATGGAAATCATTAGAGTTCTAAGAAAGAAACAAGCAGATAAAACTCGAATTGAATATCTTCCTCATCGGACGTCACCGTCTTTGTCTCCTATTGTTGCTCTTCAATCCTCCTCATTGGATCTCTAAAAATATGTGTTTCTTTATTTTGTGATGTGTATTAGCCTCTTCCTTTAAGTTGTGGACGAACTAATATATTTATAGTGGAGATTGGGAGTCATGTGGTATCTTAAAAACCCTAAAAATCAAATCTTGGAGCGCGTCTGATTTCCTAGCAGCTCAACTTGCAGCGTCGTGGCTCTCTAAATGGGCGCCACGACGCCATTCTCTCAGGAAATTGTATGAGAGACGTGAATGGCGCCGTGGCTCTTTATCAATTGGCACTGCAGTGCCCTTCCTTTTGAGTAAGCAATTTGAACACAATGCAATGGGGCCCACATGTATATGCTTAAATTGGTTTTAACTTTGCAGCTCCTTCTCTCTCTTGGTCGGCCCCACATGTGATTTTCTCTTGTTTTGGTCAAAGTCTTCTTTACTTTCCAATTATTAGTTTGGTCAACTTTCTTTTGTAGACAAGCTTGACCCACGTGTGCTTTTGGTCAAATATAGTGGCTTCTCTTTCCTTCACGTCATCTATTCAATTCTGGGCGCTGTGGCGCTAAGCCTTGGGCGCCGCAGCTCCAGTGCACATAATTGAATAGATCTCCTCGAGTAGATGCAAATCGATATATTATGAGTCTCGTAATTCTTTTTAGATCAAAAGTTATAGCCTTTTTAATTTCAGTGCGCAGCTGATGCTGGTTTTTACTGCTTCTTAAGTCTGATGCTCCCAATAGATCCCGAAACACACGTATTTGCTCCATTATCGATGTTCTAATGCTTCCTAAAAATAAAATAAAAATAAACTATAAATGACATTAAATGATATGGAAACTAACAAAATAATAAGGTAAGAGTACAATAATAAGTTGGCATAAACCACACTTATCATGATGTTACCGATATAAATAATCTTCGTCTATGAAGACAAGAAACACAATATAGGGTTGAATGATCCTGATGATTATAATACGATGGAAATGAAGACTATCACAATGAAAATAAGGGTTGGAGATGGGTTGAATATGCCTGAGAAGTTACAATTATCTAAGATTCAGACATTACATTAAAATCTTGGTTGGGCAACTCAATGGGAGTTATATCTTTTGAAATGGAGGTGATGCCAACCATATTGCAAAATTTACTGTTAGGTGGAGTTATACAATCCATTTTGCATAACTTTGGAGTTAAATTATCTGTAGAGCAAATTAATTGGATTGATGGACCAAGTAATGAGCCACTATCTTTGGTACATAAGCCTTCTCAGAGTATGAATGATGATGAGGTTTCAAGGGAGCCATGTGATAGGCCAAAAATTTGTCCACCTGAGATAACTGTAAAAATTGGTAGATCGAAGAAAAAAATGAGGAGAGCAGCTAGTGAGCCTTCCTAAAACAAACAAGACATTCTTTGTTAGTTGCTCTTTCTACAATGGGACCAGCCACAATGTTAGGACGTGCCCATTAAGGCATTCAGTAGCAAAAGCAACTACAGTTAAAAATCAGGTGTGATCTATTTTGTTAAAATCAGTAAATAATATTATTATAGCCTTGTATTACATGAAATTTATGAAATTAAATTTTATTTCAAACAAGTTGTACAATATGGTCCAAGGTAGAGTTCTAACGCAGAAAGAACTTCAAAAAGGACAAGGAAAAAGGCTGATGCAACATCTTTCTCTATTAGAAATAATAGAAGAAGAAGGTTGTAGAATACGTCCCAAGCTTCACAGATCATATATAGATGGTCAGTAATTTGTATTTAAGTGTGGTTGGATGTATATTTGATACATGATATATAATATTTACATCTTCCTGTTTATTTTGACTTTTATATATTTTGGATACACAAATTGTTATTAGAGCAATAAGAAGGGGAGAATTATCGGTTTATGTTTATAAGTTCAATATATTTTGAATGCACAAACTGTTAATAGTCCAATTGAAATGGAAGAAATGTCAGTTTATGTTTAGTTAGATATATTTTGGATCTCAGGTTAAACTAATATGTAAGTGTTTTTCGATATATTTAGAAATGCTTGCAGTATCTCATTACAGTGCTTCATTGCTTGCAATTTTATTTTATTCTTATGCATAATCCAATCACGATATCATATATAAGCACAATTATCATTTTCAGTTTAACTTTTATGCTTTGTAATCTATCATTTATCTTTATTACATCTTCGATTTTGCCTCAAATCTTACTCATGTGATCTTGGAGTTCCTTTACATGCATATACTTTTATTGTATTATGATTTTCGATGTTTTCTTTCGTACACCATTCTCAAAATTTACATTCGTTCAACCTACATATCCAAAAAAACTTATTAGTGCAATGACTTGTAGTAAAAACTAAAGCACATGCTTATACACGACACATGCAATATTTCAGTAATTTGCAATTCATAATCTCAACTTTGTTAAAACAATGTCTATAATTATCATTTGTGTTACTACTTGAAGCCATTTGATTTGTTAGATTTTTTATTTCAACTATAAAAGTAATAGTGAATATGATTTTTGTTTGAAGTGTAAAAGTAGTTGAAGAAGAAGGTTAAATTGTGTTTCAACTGTTGGGTTTTTGAAGAAGTTTAATTTTTGCTTCAAATGGACAGTGTGCAGTGTTTAAATAGGCAAAAAATTATTTGCTATTTGCAACGACTGTTTCCAAGTTCCAACGGCTACTTCCATTTTCAGGGTTAAATTGGTAATTTTATTATTCAATGGATACAAAAATGAAATTTCAGTTTATTAAATTGACTCAGAGATAAAATAGTCATTTTCTAAAGATTCTCTTATGGATGCTTTTTCTGTTAACGGAAAAGTGGTCCATAGAAAAAAAAACGAGGTGATTCGGTGTATCCGTGATGGCCATATATATATATATATATATTCAAAACTAGAGGTGATTCAGAGATAATTTTTTCTTTTTAAAAACTAGGGGTGAGTAAGGTCGAAAATAAATATTTTATTCTTTTACCTCTCTCAAGATTCAAACACAATTGACAAGTCAAATAAAATTACTTGGAAATTACCCAAGCACACCCTTAAAGCGACTCGGCTAGGTCTACTTGATAAGGCATGCAACCTATATAAAAAGATTATCCTTTAAATTAGATGGCACAATATATAAACTCTTTTCTTTTCTTTTAATTCTACTTTTTAATATATATTTTTTAGATATTAAAAAGTAAGAAATATAGCATTTGAGATGTTATATGTGCTAGATTTTCAATATGAGTTAGATTTTTGAGAAAAATTTATATGTGACATATTTAATGTATTCATCCAAAATAAATACATTATAAGTGTTAATCGGTTGTGAAAATATAAATTATATGAATATTTATCAAGTAAATTTTTTATCTCCCCATTACCAACCTTATATCTTCTTATAACTCACACTACTTCATAGAAGTTATGATCCATTATGTATCTATTGATATTCTATTTATTTTACTTTATGGTTGTGTGACTATAAAAGGAGAGTCTGCCTTCTTATTTGTACACACTTGATATATGAATAATATGAGATGGGAATGAGTTCTTATGGTTGAAGAAGATAAGTTTCATATTTTATCTTTACAAAATTCTTCTTTGCCTTTATTATTTAACATGTTATGAGCACGAGTTTCTACACTTAAGAGGTTGAAGCTTTCGTTCATGAAAGTATGGTAAATCTATATATCACTGTTATTCTCACTTGCAAAGGTATGGAAATATTTATTTTAATTCCTAAATAAAGTTGCTTTTATGTTGAGGCAATTTGAAAATATAAATGATGCATATATGAATATTTAAATGTTTACATAGTTGTTGACGGCGGATTTTGGTCTCAGGGTAATATAGGAATATCACCTCCGAGGGAATCCTCCTCCAACTGTGAATTTGTTTAGTTATGGGAAACTAAAAGCAAATTTAGCGGAAAATAAGAAAATATACCAATCAGACAAGGCAATTTAACGTGGTTCGGTGGATTTTTGGGATCCGACCTACGTCCACGGGCAAGAACAGGGTGGTGCTCTTTTATTACTTAAATACACCTTTCAGGCCTCTCTTTCGCTCTTACAAATTGGAACTTTACAATTCGAATCTCTCACTCTTGTGATGATTTTCAGATGTCCATTTACATATGCTCTACCCTCCTATTTATAATAACAGAAATTAGACTCCTTCTCCTACAAGGGTTCCTAGTTGAGTCAACTTTCTTCCGCCACAAGGTTTCCTAATTTCAACTACCTTTACTTCCCTTGTCCTATTAAGATATCAATTCGTCAATTCTCCCGTGAAAGCAGGATAATTTATCACTTTATCCGAGAAAATACGGTGCTCTATCTTCCTGAACACGCCTCGCTATATGGTCAGCATCCATGAGGTCGGTCATGGCAATCTTCTATGCTGAGAGTCTCATTGCCAAACTCTATAATGCTCGGTCATCTGAACTAAAATGGTTGGCCCCACAGGATGTGGTCGGTCTTCACATGATCTGGTCGGTCTTCACATGATCTGGTCGGTATGCACATGATCTGGTCGGTATGCACATGATCTGATCGATCTGACCATGAAGTCAACCAGAGAAAGGAAATTACTCTTTTGTCTTTGTCATGCTGTTGTAAATATTGTAGTGCTTGAAAACACCATCAACAATAGTATTTATTATTATTTTATTAATTGTTATATAATGCACCTTGAAGTGTGAAAATGAAAAATATGAAATGAATAAAATTATATATGCATCCTTGAAGGATTGCAAATATTTTATTTCATATTCTTGAAGAATTATACCAAAATTTATTTACCATCGTGTCCTAGAAGACTAAAAAATTAAAAATTTATGATATTTGTTAATCATCATTAAAGAACTACACGAATTAAAATATTACGATGATCTTTTATCATCATCTCCCTAAAAGAGATGAAATTAAATACTTTATGATAAATAATCAAATTATTCTTTATGACTATTAAAAATACATTGATAAATAAAATCGAGCATCCCTCAAGGAAAAACATAATCAAAATTTTATTTTATATTCAATACAAATATTATGATCATTCGTCTGTCCCTGTAGGACCAGAAAAATTAAATTTTTGTAATTTTTGTCTTCATCGTTATCATCTCCTTGAAAGAGCCTGGGACAGCCGGTGGTTTTACCTGCGCTGCGGCTCAGAATGGGTGGTTTGGTGGCGGGGTGTCCATCGTTTCCAAAAAAAAAAAATAATAATAATAAAAAAAAATCTCCTTGAAAGAGAAAAAATAATTTATGAGAAAATGATCAATTTGTTTCTTGAAGAAATTTGAAGAAGAAAGAATTGATATCAAGTGTCTAGAAAGTCCATATGGTTTTCTTATTTTAAATTATACAAAAAAAAAAAAAAAAATCTAACTATTACAATTGAAAGGTTCAAATGTGCTCTAGAAATAACAAACTAATTATGTCAATTTCAAGTTATATTAAGGATATTGAAAATATATTTTGAAGGAAAATTAAGAATCCCTAAAAGATGAAAGAATTATGAAAAAATTCTTTCATATGTCCATGAAGTATTATCGAAAATTACAATTTGGTCTTGGTGTCCTTATAGGACTTTAGAAAATGGTTTTCTTTTACAATTTCTCATTGAATGAGAAAAAGTTGAATTTGTTTCTTTAAAGCAACTTGAAAATAAAATATAACTATTTGAAAATAAAATAATATTTCATAAATCTCATGTGATTCTCTCATTGGAAATTTTAAAGAGAGTAAATTAGAGAAAACATGTTTAGTATTTTACATCTCAAATAAGCTTTGAAATTAGTAAAATTGAGAGAGTTTTCTTATATTGAATAAAATAATGAGCATTTAATGGAAAATATTATCTATCATCATCATTCCTTGAAGTGAATGAACTTTTATTCATGGGAGTAAAAAGCATGTATTATTTCACTACAAGAAAAAGGCTTTTACTGATACTAAATTAGTGTCAGTAAAGGGTTTTACTGACACTATATAAATGTGTCAGTGTTGCCGCAGCCAGAAATCACTGACACTAGTTTCTAGTGTCAGTGATTCTTAGTGTCAGTAAACGTTAATACTGTAGTATCAGAAAATTATTGACACTATGGTATCAGTAATCTCTCACACTATTTTAGTGTCAGTAAATTATTGACACTATAACATCAGTATTTAGTGATACTATAGTGTCAGTAAATTTTGTTACTGCAGTATCAGTATATCGCATATATTTGATTTTTAGTGTCAGTAATTATTGTTACTATAGTATCAATATCCGACAATATCTTTTAAAATTTAAAAATCGTATTATTTCACAATTATATTTCTTATTTTTTGTAATTAAATTAATCATAAAATATATATATATATATATATCAACTCAATGAAATAAAAAACTAAAAAATTACATTTATATAAAATTCGCAATATAATAGAATAATCGTATTAATCAATTCAACAGTATCACATGATGAATACAAAAACTCCATAGACAATCTTTAAATTAACATATATATATTTCAAAAACTACTCTTAAAGTCCCACCAAAATGTCATGCCCCCACCAAAATTCATGATACTTGTTGAGAAGCCTGCAACAATCCCCCAACAATATGATATCTGGCACAAAATCTGAAATTATAAACCAAATGTTAAGAATTAGATGGACTTCCAAAAAAAATCGATATCTTCATAAATAAAAACATTAAATACATCCAAATAAAAATACAAAATATAAATACAAAATATAACCCTAATCTAATTTTTGTCACATAAAGCACTTATTGACAATAACCATACCAACAACCTAAGAGCATGCATATAAAAAACCAAATGGCATCCATAATAACAAGTTGTATCTTTCATACCGCTACATAATCACCAAAACAAACAAATCAATAACATACAATAAAAAGCATGGAAACAAAGAGAAACATCTAGGGCACAGGCTAGTATTGCCCAAAATCCTACATTTGAATTCATCAATTTACACACTTTTACAAGCAATCATGTCGGCTTCATTCCTCAGAATATACTCTAACGCATTGTCCAAAAACCTAAGAATATGATATGAGAATATTGCACGTTCGGTACAAAGCATTTTATATCATCGAAAGAAACTTGTTAATCAATGCTAGGTAATACAAGTATTTGAAATACAGAACCAACATTATGAAGTATATAAGCTGCACCAATTACGTCATTCCAAAACTTAAAATTCTCACTGGATATCAACATTAAGACAAATTCTCACTTTTTCACAGCCGACACATCGTCTTTAGTCCCAACATTAATAGTTTGTCCCTTGGGCAGGGTGGCTGGGTCATCTCTCCACATTCTCAAATGTAACATGCCGAGTGACATCATAGACAAGCAAGGCACCTACAGCTCCCCGGTAGTACGCACTTGTGATTGCACGGTAACTGAATCAAAAATACATAAAATGATACCATAAGAACAAAATCAGTGACGAATTGGTTCTCTAGGAAATCAACAATGTGCAAAAAATGTCAGCAAATATGAACTTGTAAATACAGTTCTCCCTGCAAGGCACCTATTGATAATTTGACATTTTGAATATTCATGAAATAGAATGTTTAATATCAATACATTATCAGTGCAATTCCTTGAGGCAATTAATTTGGCAGAGAAAAAAAGCAATCCACTCTGACATTCCAGCCTACAAACACCATGTCTTATTCTCTATAGAACTCATTTCCAAAATTTAAGCATAAACTGTATGAATATCTTTAAGTACTAAAGCATTAAAACAACCAGCCAGATGTAGTAATAGTTATATGTTTTGCTACAAAACAAACCTCTTCAGTCAGCCATTGTAGAGTGTCCCAATCAATCTCTTCATGAATAAAGGCTTCTTCATATCTAGATAATCCAAGACTGTGCAGAAATTCAACGAAAGGTGAAACATCAACAACTTTATGAGGGGACGGACCCAAACCAACACCAATTTGTTGTTCTAATCGAGTTCCCCTTTCATCCTTATGAAAAAACCTAGAGCAAATATTGTATAATCAGTACTCACTTCAAAATAACAAATTTATTATAAAAGACTAAAAGAAAAAAAACGTAAGCTTGTGTGCTTGATGAAATTTTGAAGCTTACATCTTGAGCTTGGTTCTCGCATTTGTCGAGACAATTATTTGTATGAACCTGTCTCAGTTCCTCATTCAGATCCGAAATGTCAATTCCGCACAGCGGACACTGAACAGGCTCATATACTTTGTTACAATTAACATCATTTTCCTCGCATAACTTGAGTAACACATCAAGCTCCGTATCTTCTTCTTCCTCCTCCTCCTCAGATTCCTCATTCAAGACACAATCCGCTGCTTTCAATCTCAACAACCTAGACTCCACAGAATTACGTAAATACCCTTCGTTTACCTTCAAACTTTTCCTTTTCTCCTCAAGCTCAGGCGAGAGGTTGCTATCGTCACAAACAACTTGACGAGTACAGTCAATGGTCGACGAAATTGATTCCAAGCTGCAAGTTTCATCTGTGTTAAAACAAAACCCCTCGATAATGTTCTCCTTTCCGGGATTGAGAACAGGCTTGGGTTTCTTTGATGGACGGCTAGGATTGTTCGAGGGTTTAAGGGGAACTTTTTGTTTTTTTGAGGCGGAAGTTGTAAATTTAGGAGTTTGGCTGAGCGGAACTTGGAAATCGTCGTCGTCGTCATAGGAGGTGGAGATCGGTTGAGATACGGTGCGTTTTGTGGCCATTGTTTCGGATTTGAATCTGTGAGGAATTCGGAGTGTTTTTATTTTCGTTTTATTTTTTCCCAGAATTCTAATGGGGCGAGCAACTGGAGGGAAAATAGGGGCAAATTTTCCTGAATTTTTCAAATTCGACGGGCCGTTTGTGCAAGGCCTCTCTCTCACTTGCTCTGTCGTAGAAGGAGATACGATTTGAGAAGAGAAATGAAAAGAAACCCAAGTGAAAGAAACTGAAATTATTAGGGTTTTCACTTTGTTTTAATTTTGTGTTTAAAATTTATTTAGTACTTTAAAGAATCTTTTTATTTAAGGAACAAAAGTCACGATTTGGCCTAGTGGTAAAGCCTTACACTAGAAAAAAATTTATATTAATGGTTACAATTTCGAGTCCCAGCAGACTTAAGGAAATAATTTTTTTTTAATTTTTTTTACTGATACTAAGGTATCATTAATTACTGACACTAAATTTACTCATACTCTAGTGTCAGTAATATATGCGAAAAATGTCACTTCCGCGAGGTGTTGGTTCGACTCCAGACGACTACACGTTTTTTTTTTTTTTTTTATTTCTTACTGATACTATGGTAATAGTAATTACTGACACTAAAATCGCTGATACCATAGTGTTAGTAATTATTGATATTTAAGTGAAAAACACGGAAATAGGCGCATTTACACGTCGTTTCTGACACTTTTAGCCTAGTGTCACTAACCTTAGTGTCAGTAAAGGCCTTTTTTCTTGTAGTGTTTATTTATCAAAATGATAATTGTATAATTGTCTTATTTTTTGAAACAAGAAATTAAGATGTATTATACCACGAAGTGGAATAAATGAACCAGAAGATCAACAAATCTAAAAAATTTCAATACTTTATTATGATAATTAATTTATAAAATATACGGCTAACAATTACACATTATATTGTCGAATATATCTTCAAATTGATTTCCATCAAAGAGCCTAAAGATTTTTTTATAATTGATTTTTTGTATTAAATTTATTATTGTTAATTTTTTTATAGATCAATTAAGATGGAATTCAAATAATGATTTGAAATTTTTATTTTAAATAACTTATCGACTGCTATTTTTTGACTAAACCACTTATAGTTAACCATTTTGTTTCATATATTTTATGAATTCGCACCTTGATGGAAAATGTATTCCCACCATGAGGGGAAGGAAAGCTATATACAACAAATGACATAATGTTATCACAACGTTATGTATCATTTTATCTCATCTAATTTTTTTTTTATGTAAATCATTTTGAACTTGAAGTTTAAAGGAATTTATTAATATAGAAAAATGATAAAGATCAATTATTGATGTCCTTGAATGATTATAGTCATACAAATGGATAGGCGAGCGCCTGAAGCGTGATAAACAAGTGGTGATACTGATATATGAAAAATACATGAAGCATGATAGATTACTTATTAGAAATACTTTAATTCTTAGGTAGATGATGTGAAAAATATATGAAATAATTAGGTACTCTTGAAGAGAACATGTTTGCATATATAGCAAAATATTGATCTATATGAAATTATTGTATAGATCGCACTTAAAAAAGTGTATACATACCAACAAATAATGAATCTCAATTACCTTTGAAGAGGTATATAATGAAAAATAAAGATATTCAAATTTCCTTGAAAAGACATGCATACAAATGATGAATATATTTAAATCGCCCTTGTAGAAGCTAATAGTTTATCAATTTTTAAAGATTACATTGGGCATATATATATATATATATATTATATATATATATATGATAAACGAAAGATTTTTCTATTAATTATATGTTGGTACATAAATAAATTTAGAAATTGATATAAGATTAATGTAAAAATATAGTTAAGCATTTTTTTTGTTATTATTGATATCATAAAAACAATATCTAGGATCCTAAATATAAAAATGTGAATGATTATCAAATTATATAATTGGCCAAAATTATAAAATAATTGGACCTATAGTTCATACGTTGAAGACATAAGCAAAATTTGAAACATTTCATACTTGTAGTCCATATGCCTAAAGTCATAAAATTCATTAACTAAATTTGAAATGGACTTATTGTCCGAACACCCAATAATTAAAATTATTGTGTTAAGATAAATGCATGTACCATCCAGTTGAAGTACAAAATTAAAATCATACATATTAAAACTATAGTGATCCCAATAATGCATATACATATTTTGCATTATTACTATAGAAAACCATTATAATAAATAGGATATGCTAATATCAATTTTCTCATGATATTTTATTAAAATTACAAATTTATTTTGTAATTTATGAAAAATATATTGATGATTAATTTCAATATAAAATAGCTCCTAAAGAGTTGAAAAGATTATGATTTAAAAATTATCAAATTATTATATTAACTAATATTATAAAAATACCTAAAGTATTTCACATATAAAATTTATTATGAAGAATTGTAAAATATCTTGTGATAAATTGCACATTATATAGTATTTGCATTCTTGCAAATTATTCATGGTAAGCTTGAAGATATGGAAATGATGTGCAAACATATACCTTTGTGCAACAAATGATCAAGCTTTATTTAAGATGATCAACGCAATTAATAAGATATGCACATGGTGGTATTTCTCAATGAAGATAGTTAAGTCACGAGCTGAAACTTTATTTATCAAGTGATCTACCATAATATTTCACCTAAGACATTATCAATTAGATGATTGATTAATAAAGAAACAATGTCATGTTGAGGGGAAGCATTCATTGACGGGAAATTTGCTGATTAAAGAGGAGTTGATGACTTAAAAGAAACTACATACACTATATTTTTTTGCCTTTACTAGTTTTTTTCCTACTCATCAGGTTTTTCCTAGTAAGGTTTTTAAGGTGAATGATGTACCATTTTTCCTTCGCTAGTTTTTTTTTTTCCATTGGGTTTTTACTAACAAAGGTTTTAATGAAGCATATTCTCTATAGGATAAATATCCAAGATGGAGTGTTATGAAAATATAAATTATATGGATGTTTATCAAGTAGATTTTTTATCTCCCCATTACTAGCCTTATATTTTCATATAGCTCTCACTACTTCATAGAAATTATGATCTATTATGTATCTATTGATAATCTATTTATTTTACTTTATGATTATGTGACTATAAAATGAGGGTTTGCCTTCTTATTTGTACACACTTGATATATGAATAATATGAGATGGGAATGAGTTCTTATGGTTGAAAAAGACAAGTTTCATATTTTATCTTTACAATATTCTTCTTTGCCTTTATTATTTAACATAATCAATAATTTTCCCTTTATTATTATTTGTTAATTTCGAATTTTGTGTACATATGTCAAATTATTAGTGGACCAACATACTGTTGGAAATTCTTCTAAATATTCATCAAGGGTAAATTTGTCCTTTTGTAGCATTGGGTGCTTGTGAGGGGTACAACCCTTTGGAGGGTTGCACCCCACCCCAAAGGGTGCCCTATTGGCACCCTTACATGCCTTATAAAATGAGGCATTATATCCATTACAAAAGGAGGAGGAAAATTTGAATTTTAAAGAGACATTTTGTTTTCTTTATTGGTTTTTGGAGAAAGTTTCACCATATTCTCAGTTCGAATACTTGTTAAGGAGTGCTCCTTAGACAAGAAGGAACCAAGTTATCCTGGAAGAACATTGGCTAATTGAATCCGTAAAGCACATGTGACGGGGTCAATAAGTTCTTAAGGACAGAGAGATCTCGACTTGGATTCGTCATCACATTACACAGTTTTATCAGGTTTTTCTGGTTTCAATCTTTTAGGGTTTTGCATGAATAGTAGATCTAGATTTCTGTTTCTGGTTTGAATTGTTGTGTAGCATGTTATTTGATGTTTAATGACACTTATAGTACAACAATCTTAAGAACTTATTGGATTCTAGTGTTGTTAGATAGTAATTTGCATGCTATGGTGGAAAACTTTCTGGGAAAATACGAACTGTGCATGAAAAACTCGTAGGGCATTCGAACGCCCGACGCACACGAAGGCAAAAATCTGAAAATTCGTAAGAACGTTCGAACGCGTCTTCAAACGCAACTCGAACGCAAGCCTTCTGCCTAAGAACGTTCGAACGCGTCCTAAACGCAACTCGAACGTAAACTCTCTGGAATCATTCCGTTCGAACACGTTCTCGAACGCTATACGAACGTGAACTCTCTGGAATCATTTCGTTCGAACGCGTTATCAAACGCTACTCGAACGTGAACTCTCTGGAAACACATCGTTCGAACGCGTTGTCAAACGCAACACGAACGCACCCACACTGCCAGTCTCGTTCGAACGTATATACGAACGTGACACTAACGAAATAATCCTATAATTATTTTAAACTGCAAACTTAAATTAATATTAACTTAGTAAATCATATACTGTAACACATTAATCTTGGTAGTATAGATTTAAGTTATTATTAGGTTGTTCAATTATCACAAGCATACACATAGTGATAAAGTTGAAATTGATTGTGTGTTGCATACTTGGTTGAGAATTTAAAGTGTAATCATGCACAAGAAATTCCATCCAACATTGATTGACTCTTACACATATCTACACATATTGTATATTGTACTATTGTATAAAGTGTAGTTCTGGGTTTGAATTGCTAAAGGATCATATTGAAAAAGTGTTTAAAGAATATTCTGTCTAAAAGACGATATTCGTTTATTTATTTTTCTAAAGAATCTTTAGTTGAAATTCAAGGACTTGTGTTTATTGGAACCATCGTCCAATAGAATAATAAGTGGTTACCTAGTACATCACTTTGGAAAAGATCATTCGTTGATCGTTGTGCAATTTGTCTTTTGTAGATTAATTGACCTCTATTGGATTTTCCAGTTACAAATGGCTAGCAGAAATATCACAGTACCGGTCTCTCATGGAGAAAAGCCGGAGAAATTTGGTGGGGCAAATTTCAAGCAGTGGCAGAGCAAAATACTGTTCTACCTGACAACTCTCCAGTTGACTAAATTCCTCAAAGATCCTACGGGTCCTGTGGAGGGTGAAAATGAAATGGCCAAGGAAGAGCGAGAACAGACTTGGATGTCTGGAGACTTCTTATGCAAGAACTACCTTTTGGGTGGTCTTGACAATACCATGTACAATGTGTACCAATGCATGACTTCTGCGAAGATTCTCTGGGAATCTCTCGAGAAGAAGTATAAAATTGAGGATGCCGGATAAAAGAAATTTGTCGTGGGTAGGTTCCTGGACTACAAGATGGTAGATTCAAGGACGGTGATGTCTCAGTTGGGTGAACTGCAGTTAATCATTCATGAAATACTGGATGAGGGTATGAAACTCTGTGAGATGTTTCAAGTTGCCGCTATAATTGAAAAGTTGCCTCCATCATGGAAGGACTTCAGGAGCTACCTGAAACACACAAAAAAAGCAGATGAGCCTTGAAGACCTTAGTGTTCGATTGAGAATCGAGGAGGACAACAGGATGTCCGAGAAGGCCAGCTACAAGACTATGGAGTCTAAGGCCAACATCATTGAGGGTGTGAAGGGTAGCAAGAAAAGAAAGAACAGTGGAGCTGATTCTTCGAACAAGAAGTTCAAGGGGAAATGCTACAACTGTGGAAAGAGCGGTCATATGTCAAAGGACTGCAGAAACAAGAAGTCTCAGGACAAGGGCAAGAAAAAGAAAAATGAGGCCCATGTCACTGAGGGTGAGCAGCTGACTGATGATATCTCAGAGATGGAACTATCAGTAGTGGTAACCGAAGCCAACGTAGTTGGGAATCCGAGGGAATGGTGGGTAGACACTGGGGCTACTCGTCATATCTGTGCAGATATAAAGATGTTTTCCATGTACCAGAAGGTCGATGGCGGCGATCATCTGACAATGGGAAACTCGTCTACCTCTCAGGTGGTTGGACAAGGCACAGTGGTGTAGGCATTGCATTTTCGCATGTGAAACCCGATGATGAGTCTCAATTGGAGGCACTACCTTTTTAGCTAAGGACATTGCGGGAAACGGAGGTCGGAAGGGGAAATTCGGAAAAGTATGTCATCAAGTTCATTCCACAAGTTCACTGTCTTCGTTGGTGCTGCGTTCGTTACTTCGTTCGAACCTCGTGCAGATTGCGGACGTTCGTGCCGCGTGCGAGGAGGCGTTCGAACGGAGCCGGTAATTCTGGTTTTGCTGCTAGCCTCACACCTCAGCCCATTTAGCCCCCCAAAGCCCATAAAACACATCCCAAATTAAATAAATAAATATTAAACATTAAATAAAATATTTAAATCATTTACCAATTAAATAAAACATAAAATAAAATCATGCCTAATATAAATAAATCAAATATATTATATACTAAAACTAAAAAAAGATTTGCCTAATTAAAATCAATCTTAACCAATTAAAGCCAATCACATATTTGACTTCCTAATTCAATAAGATATCCACCAATTAAAGTATTGACTTCCTAATCTAAACCAAATTTGTCCCCCCCTCAATCTTTGACTTTCCTTACTAAACACCAAATCATATCCCCTCTTTAATGCCAAAATCTCTTACTTGTGAGACAAGGTGAAGCCCTAGCCATTCTCTATATAAACAACCCCTAAACTAGCCATCCCTCCTCTCCAATCTCTCTAGCTCATACACACAATTCACACAAGAATTATAGCAAGAAATCCTAGACATCACAAGAATTTCTCTCCTTCTCCTCCCTCCATAGCCGAAAATAACAAGCCTTCCTAAAGCCACTGAAACCAGCCCCTGCACCCCTCTAAAACACGCCCAAGTAGCCCCCTAAATCACCTTAAAACAGCAGCCCAAATCACCTTAGAGCAGCAGCAAAAATCCTCCCAAAACAGTCCCCAAAATCCCAAAAACAGTAACATAAAAACTACATAGATAATCTTAAAAATAATCACATATAATTGCACTAAAAACCCACACAAACTTGGAATAGTTTATTGGAAACGTTAAAACAGGTAGCCCGTGCAGTGAGTAGCAAGACAGAAGCCGAATAGGAGCAGAACGGAGTTCGAACCGCAAGCAAAACAGCAAAGCAGTGAGCTAGGACGCTGAACCAGTGAACCAGAAAAGTTACGGAGCTGTACCCCTTCCGATCTTCGTGGAACGCGAGTCCGAGAGACGGCTTAAAAGGTTAGACCTGAGGGTATCTTTCACACTTGTTTTCTTTTTCCGCATTATTTATTAAGTATTACTTGTATGATTGTCATGTTGGAATGCATGTTGTGGTCTTTGAGTAGATAAACATGCATGAATTATGAAATGTAATATGTTGTAGGTATTGGATGAATGAGAGATGTGTCAACTCTCGCGGTATATCGGATGGAAACCCGGACATAAATTTCATAGCCGATTCCGAATGGACGGTAATATGATCTGTACTCGGGCCACAACTCCACGTACCGCTTGAGTAAACGGCACCATCTTTCTTTTGTTGTGTTGCTTTTGTTTATTTAGTTCTCTTTACCTGAATTCAATATGTTGTTTAGTTATGCATGATTCAACCAAGCGCATGGGCTTAGTGAGTTAGTCCAAAGGTCCTCCATTTGGGAGACAAAGAGCCGAAAAAGCCACCTTTGTGACACTACTTCGCCGCGCCGGTTGATGTGTGTTCGGTTGGATGCGAGATACGTTCAATCGGGCATACTTAGTTTGATATTATTATCTTTTATGTATGGTTCAATCAAGCGCATGGGCTTAGTAAGTGGAATGAAAGATCCCTTATGGGGAGGGGTTAAAACCCTTTACCACGATTCTTTGCCGCGCCGGTTGATGTGTGTTCAGATTGGATGTAAGATGTGTTCAATCGGGCATACTTGGTTGATATGATTGGTTCTATTCTTGTATGTGTGATGTGACGCGCATGGGCTTAGTATGTTGGTCTAAAGGTCCTCTCTTTGAGAGATCAAGAGCCCCAAAAGGTCACCTTTACGGCAGTACTTCGCCGCGCCCTTTTATTTTGTGTTTATGTATTGCGTCCCATTTCATGCATCAGGTCTGTTCCCGTTCGAACGCGTTTACGAACGCAACTCGAACACGCATGTATTTTGCCTTGTCATGCATCAGGTCTCCCTCATGTTCGAACGCATTCACGAACGCCATACGAACGTAGACATTCTGTTTCATTTCCGTTCGAACGCGTTAACAAATGCTATACGAACGTGAGCATTCTGTTTCATTTCCGTTCGAACGCGTTATCAAACGCCATACGAACGAGAACCTTCTGTTTACCGTTCGAACGCGTTTACGAACGCTATACGAACGCCCACGCACTTTCTTAGTTTCATAATGCATCAGGTCTGGTTCCGTTCGAACGCGTTCTCGGACGCTACACGAACGCGAACCCTCTGTTTACCGTTCGAACGCGTTTACGAACGCTTCACGAACGCGAACCCACTGAATCGAGTCGTCTTCATTAGATTTCATGCATAGTTTTCCTAGTAGCCATCCCCACATGTATGAATACAACTATGTTAATGAATTACAATCCATATGCTTGTGTCGTGATAACATTTGAGTATTATTTCTTGTGGTATATCGGATGGAAACTCAGATGTAAATTCCGTAGCCGATTCCGAATGGACGGTAGTGCGGTCTGTACTTGGGATACAATTCCACGTACCACTTGGAAAAGTGCCCATATGTATGTTTGTATGGTTAATATGTGTGCTTGTGTTTTCTTGAATGTAATATGCAAATAAAGTTGTATGTTTGTTGCTATTTTGATATATGTTAAGCATGCGATTTTAGATATGAGATATATGTGAAATGTGTGCATAAGTTTTATTTTGCATATGAGAATTTAGAAGCATGATACTCTTGGAAATAAGTGTTACTTAAGCCTGATTAAATTATTACATAAACCCTTTCATTACAAGTGACATGAGTAAGGGACCATTCCGAACCCAACGGTTTGAGGTCTTCCCTTGCGAGGGGTGAGTGCGGCCTAAATCTTTGTCCCGGTTCACACCGGGTGGCGACTCCATGTTATTTCGTACTTCCCAACTAGTGCCGCGAGCCTAGAAACGGCGTCGCCCAGGTCCTGTGTCCTACAAGTGGTTCTGAAGATGACATCAGGAAAGGAGCTAACATTGAGAAATGTACTGCACGTTCCGGATATTCGAAAGAACTTGGTCTCGGGTTCTCCTCTTAGTAAGGCTGGTTTTAAGCTAGTATTTGTTTCTGATAAGTTTGTAATGACAAGGAATGATATGTATGTAGGAAAAGATTACCTAACTGAGGGCCTTTTCAAACTAAATGTAATGACTGTTAATCGTGCAAATAATAAAGCTAGTACTTCTGCTTACATTATTGAGTCACAAAATGTATGGCATTGGAGGTTAGGACATGTTAATTATGATATCATGCGTAAATTAATTAACATGGACCTTATACCTAAAATTGCAATTGATAGCCAACATAAGTGTGAGGCATGCATTGAAGCAAAAATGCATCGAACATCATTTCATTCTGTTGAACGCAGTTCTGAACCTTTAGAACTTGTACACACTGACGTGTGTGACATGAACATTGTGCAAACAAGAGGCGGTAAAAAGTACTTTGTCACTTTTATCGATGACAGCACAAGATTCTACTATGTGTACTTGCTGAGAAGCAAAACAGAAGCTATTGAGAGCTTTGTACACTATAAGAGCGAAGTTGAAAATCAACTTGGCAAGAAAGTCAAAAAGAATCAGGAGTGATAGAGGTGGTGAATACGTTTCACCATTCGGTGAATATTGTTCTGTGCACGGAATTATTCACGAAACCACTGCTCTTTATTCTCCTCAACAGAACGAAATTGCGGAGCGCAAAAACCGAACGTTGAAGGAAATGATGAACACCATATTGACGAGTTCGGGTCTACCCCAGAACTTGTGGGGGGAAGCCTTGCTTTCCGCGAACTACGTTCTTAACAAGCTTCCTCATAGAAGGTTGGACAAGACACCATATGAGTTATGGAAAGGTTTCGTACCTTCCTACAAATACCTAAAAGTGTGGGGGTGTCTTGCCAAAGTAATGGTTCCTAAACCTAAGAAGGTTAGAATAGGACCCAAAAATGTTGATTGTATATTCATTGGATATGCTCGTAACAGTAGTGCGTATCGATTCTTGGTACACAAGTCGGAGATTCCTGACATCAATCCGAACATGATAATTGAGTCAAGGAATGCGACATTTTTTGAAGAGACGTTTCCTTACAAGGAAAGACAGAGAACAGAGTCTCTCAAAAGAACAGTTGATACTGTCAAGGACAGTGATTAGGTTGACCAAGAATCATATCAACGTGAAAATGCTGAGAAAATCGAGCTTAGACGTAGCAAAATAGCTAGAACGTCTAAGTCCTTTGGTCCCGATTTTCTAACATACTTGTTAGAAAATGAGCCTCAAAGCTACAAAGAAGCTATGGCTTCTCCGGAGGCACCTCTTTGGAAAGAGGCTATTAACAGTGAGATTGATTCAATCCTACAGAATCATACTTGGGAGTTGGTTGATCTTCCATCAGGTTGTAAGCCGCTGGACTACAAATGGATATTCAAAAGGAATATGAAAACGGATGGATCAATAGATAAATACAAGGCGAGACTTGTCATAAAAGGTTATAGACAAAAAGAAGGCCTTGATTACTTTGACACCTATTCACCAGTGACTCGTATCAGATCGATAAGAATGCTCATAGCCATAGCAGCTGTATTTGGTCTCGAATACATCAAATGGATGTAAAACGACACATTCTTGAATGATGAATTGGATGAAGAGATTTACATGGAACAACCAGAAGGGTTTAGTGTTCCTGGACAAGAACAGAAGGTGTGCAAACTTGTAAAACCCTTTTACGGATTAAAACAAGCACCTAAACAATGGAATGAGAAATTTGACAAAGAAATGTTGTCAAGTGGGTTCAAAACCAATGAATGTGATAAGTGTGTATACACCAAATCAACTCAAAAATGATATGTCATTGTGGGTCTCTATGTAGACGATATGCTGATAATTGGTAGTAATCATGAAATGATTCAGTCTACCAAAAACGTGTTATCCAGCAGATTTGATATGAAAGACTTGAGAGTAGCTGATGTGATCCTAGGAATTAAGATTTCTATGACATCAGACGGATATATATTATCTCAGACTCATTATATTGAGAAGATACTTGATAAATATATTAAAGGGGATCTAAATGTGGCTAGAACCCCAGTAGACCCAAATCTTCATCTATCAAAGAATACTGGTTCAAGCGTATCGCAATTAGAGTATTCGAGAATCATCAGAAGTCTGATGTATCTCACGAATTGCACACGACCCGATATCGCTCAAGCTGTGAACCGGCTTAGCAGATATACGAGCAATCCAGGACATAACCACTGGAAAGCCATAGTAAGAGTTTTGAGGTATCTGAGAGAAACTTCAAACTATGGGCTATATTACGAGAGATATCCTGGTACTAGAGGGATACAGCGATGCTAACTGGATATCTGATACGGTGGATTCCAAATCTACGAGTGGATTTATTTTCACACTTGGTAATGGAGCCGTGTCATGGAAATCCTCGAGGAAAACATGTATTGCCCGGTCTACTATGGAATCTGAGTTCATAGCGTTAGACAAAACAGCGGAAGAAGCAGAATGGCTTAGAAACTTCCTGGAGGATATTCCTAGTTGGCCCAAACCGGTGCCAGCGATTAGCATACATTGTGATAGCCAATCAGCTATTGGGAGAGCCCAAAATACAATGTATAATGGTAAGTCTCGACATATACGTCGGAGACATAATACCATACTTCAACTGCTCTCAAGTGGCATAATAACGATCGATTATGTTAAGTCGAAGGAAAACCTAGCGGATCCACTAACTAAAGGTTTACCTCGAGAGCAAGTTGAGAAGTCATCGAGGGGAATGGGCTTGAAGCCTGTGATCTAAGAATTGTCACTGTGGAAACTCAACCTAGCTGACTGGAGATCCCAAGATCTAGGTTCAAAAGGGACAACAGAAACTTTGTGTAATTCAAAACAAGCACTGAAGAGTTTTGTACTCTTTCCCATTCCGATAATGACGCTGAGTGCTGTCTGTCATTGGTTAGGATAAGGTAAGGCTTTTAATGATCACTATATTAGGAGATAAGTCCTAATGGGGGTAAAGACAGATTACCTCTTCATAGTAGATCACCTATTTCAAGTAAGAAGTGAGGCCGCTTCCATGGGAACTTTTAAATGCGGGTTACCCTAAAGTGCTTGATGAATCTGAGACCGTTGTTCAGGGCCGAAATGAACACAACCGTAGAACGGGAAAATGGTCGAAGTAAAGCTGTGTGTCAAAACCTCGGGTTGCTCTCTGCTACGTCCCTACCACCACACTAAGGGCATAAACGGCACTCATGGCCTCGGCGCCCACACTTCGGGTGAACAGGACTCACAGAGGAGACCGCCTAAAGCAAGGATCGAGGGTGTTGTTTCCAACTATTTTCTGATTCACAAGATCCACTAAGTGGCGAGTGAAGAGCATACTCATAGAGATAGATAGAGGTGAACTGCAAACTCATGGATAAGTAATAATAGCTGAGGGAGGAAGACTCCCTCGTGCTTTGAGAGAGAACCTAATAGTTATTTAGCTAAACATGAGATAGATAAACTTCTTTTATTTCTTAGCTTTGATTCGAAAACCAAACTTCTAACTTCAAACTTAAAACTTAAAACTTCAATGAAAACCTCACTCCTTATATAGATGGAGGAGAGGAAACACAAAGCATCTATGGTGGGACAGGACCCCGCACCAAAGAGATAAGAATAAATAAAGACCATTCCTTTTCTAAAGCAAAAGCTAAAGCAAAGGAATCTACTTTTACAAAAGCAAAAGCAAAAGAAAAGATGCTAAAGCAAAGATGCTAAAGCATGATAATGACTTAAAGCAAAAGCACACAAATCATGCTGTCTAAAGCATGAATTATTGAAGGTAAACGACAAATCACATCGAATTTTGTGATGGTGAGAGATTGAAGTTTTCATAGTCTGAGTCATCCGAATCAATCTCTCCATAGACATTATACCACCATGGATCACCGATTGGGTACATATCTTTAGTGTGGCTTGGCCCTGGTTCTTCTGGCTTTGTTGGCTCTATCTTCATTGGTTCAAAATCTTCATAAGGATCTTGTGAATCCTGGAAGAAGATATCTGTTGAAGACGGAGTTTCCTGTTTGATAATTACGCCACTGAATTCTTTTGGATTTGGATTCTTAGGACAGATGATGAGTTCATGTCTTGGTCCTAAGGATGTGTGAGAGGGATCAAGGTTCTTTGGCTGAAAATGATTTATTTCTAAAAGGAAGTCTTTTAGATTTCTTAATAAGCCGAGATCATGCAGGAGGGCAGAAGTATCTGGGATGATCTTCCATTCAAAAGCTTGTTCCTGAGCCCAAAATAGCTTTGTACTAGGATGTTGGAAATAAGGCCTATGGACAATAAAGATAATTCCAAACTTGTCCATCTCTTCCTTAGGTTTACACCAAAGGTTAAGCTTCCTGCATGCTGTAGTGAGTTGATCTCTCCACCATGGAAGTGGGCTGTACCATTCCATAAGAGTCCAAACCAAAGACTGGTGCTTTTGATTATCACAGAGATGAGATCTCATTGCTTCAAGGGGAAAAACAAGAGAGGATGAATATAAGACTGTGATACACCAGGAGAACCAAAGTTCTTCATCAAGAAGGCTCCTGTTAGGATTAACAAAGAGACCATTGACAAAAGGATAGTCTGGGAAGAACTTGGTCTTACTGTGAAAATCTTCTCTGCGCCTCTGGAGCTGTGACTGATAATGAAACATATGATTTTTTGCATATATCTGAATATCTTGAGGGCTGAGAAAGATAACCCCTGGAGGAAAATATTTCTTAACTCCTGCTGATGGATAAAGGAAATCCTTCGGGGTTGTTGTCGCCATGAAAATCAAAGGTATTGCTGTCAAGGAAGAAATGAGTTTAACCTGTTGTGGTCTGGATAACATATCAGGAATCACATTATGATCTCCTTTTATATGCTTTACAGAGAACTCATACTTAGAGAACCATTCCTTGAGACGAAGCAATTGCTTAGCTGGCAACACTTTGTTTTTGAAATCGAGAATCTTGGGGAAAGAGGAGTTGTCTAATCTCACAAGGAAATGGTGGCCTATGAGATGGAATTCAAAACGCTTTATCCCGTATTTTACGGCTAAAGCTTCTTTATAGACTGTGTGGTAATGTTTTTCAGCTTCTTTGAATTGTCCACTAGCATGTCCACAGTAGTACTCCTTATCTTCAATCTTTTCGATGAGCATGGCTCCCCAATATTCATCACTTGCATCTGTCTGCAAGATACGTTGTCCAGTTGTGGGAATCTTTAAAGCAGGAGGATCTTGACAGATCTGCTTTAGCTGGCGAACAGCTTCAGTTTGTGAGGGTCCCCACTCAGGTGCACTCTTTCTGATCATTTTGGACAACTGGCTGGTATGAATGGTGACATGCGGCAAGAACTCTTTAAGATAGTTCACAATCCCAAGAAACTGCTGAAGTTGTTTTCGTGAGAGATTGTCATCTGGAAAGTGTAGAAATTCTTGTGCAATATGTTTTCCTGGACAGTAGTGACCATCCTTAAATACCATTCCCAAAAAGTCAATGGAATCTTTTCCCATGTGGCTTTTCCTTTCCGAAAGCATGATTCCATATCTCTGGACAAGATCTCTAAATTGACATAACAGCTGGTAGTGTGACTCAGCATCTTTTGAGAAAAGAAGCAAGTCATCAATGTAGACCAACGTGTGATGCATTATCGGCTGGAAGATCTTTGTCATTGCCTTCTGAAATAGTGATGGCGCTACCTTGAGGCCAAAAGGCAAAACTTTCCATTGATAATGAGCATTGGGTATGCAAAAGGCTGTCTTGGGCCTTTCATCTGGGCTTATACCCAATTGCCAAAAACCTGCCTTGAGATCAAACTTTGAGAAGATGTGGGCTTCTCGGATATGAACAAACAGTGAGTTGATCTTGGGCAAATGGAACTTGTCATCTTTCAAGAAAGCGTTGAGAGGCTTGTAGTCTATCACCAGACGTTTCTTTCCACGTGCCTTCTCTGACCGCTTCTCCACATAAAAGGCTTGGCAAGCCCAATCAGAAGTTGTGGGCTCAATTAATCCTTGCTGTAGCAACTGGTTGCATTCATTCTAGGCCAAAGCAAGGTCCGAAGGAGTCATCCCCGGATGGGTAGCCTTTGTTGGGTTGATATCCTCATTAAGCTTGAAAGGAAGCTTAATAAAGAACTCTTCATTTCTCCATAATGGGTTTGGATGATTAAAGTCGATGTGAGACTCTGACCAAAACGGAGAGAACTGTTGTTTCAATTCTTCAAAATCCACCATATTCACCCCCACTCTAGAGGATTGGAACAACTTTGGAACAGTAGTATAAGGCTTAATGAATCTTTTAAACCGTATACCATCTGTTTGGATCTGAAGTCTCTTGGCTTGATGATAAACATCAAAACCAATCAGAATATCTTTATCCGGTAAATTGGAACCAATGACTCTGGTCCAAATTGTACAATCATGGAAAAACCGGATACCGATAGGTTTCTTGGTGATGAGATCCGTATGGAACACTTCACCATCAGCAGCTTTGAAAAACTCTGTATGCTTCACCCATGCTTCTGGTGGCAAAACTGCTGGATTCATCATGCTCCTGTGAGCTCCTGTGTCCATAAACCCAATGACTTTAATGGGCTTATCATATTTTGTCTGTAAAATCTGCACATGGACTAAAGGAACTGGAACAGTAGGCTTGAGAGCCTGGCATGGCTGTATAGTGAAAACCGGGATATAGCAGTCTGAGTTGCTGCTATCATCTGAACTGGATTCATCTGAACTAGAGAGTTCAGGATTGTTGAGTGCGAACACGGTTTCACTGTCCATTTGATCTTGTTCTGAAAACCATGATTCAGCATCTGCATCGTCAAGATCAATTCTGGAAGATTGATGGATCTGTTGAACCATCTTAGCAGCTTGCTTCGGATTCTTAGGACAATCCTTTGAGAAGTGCCCTTTCTTTTTGCAAATGAAGCACCTGCTGTCTTTAGGCTTACCACGCCGATCTTTCTGTTTGAAAAACCGAACTGGACGCCATTCTTTGCGCTGTTTCTCTTCTTGCTCTTCTTTTTCTTAAAGAGCTTATGATGAGATTTCTTCTTTGAAGGACATGCGCAATTCTTTCGATCTTTGCACTTGATCTGCAGATGGGGCTTTTTACACGCAGCTTTAAATGGCTGATTGTCTCTGAGCATCTCCCTGATAAGTGTACGCTGATCACAAAGCTTATTGAGAGCTTTGATAGCGATCTGGTGAATTTCTCCAAGGGACATGTTTGTAACCTTCTGCTGTGTAGCCTGTATCAAGCGCTGCATTTCCTCATGTAGCTCCTCTGGTAGAGAGGCAGCATATGTATGCTTAAGATTCGGATCATTGTATCCGTTGAGCTTGTAGAAATGCTTTGACATTCTCTGGAAATGGGTGTTACGATCTTTAATCTTTAAGGAACAACACCGCATTTGAAAGTATTCCCGGCGAGCCTGTTCTATCAGTGGGGCTCCTTCTCCGAGGAATTCTTTGTGTATGATTCCCATAGCTATAGCCGTTGATTCGACCTGGTAGAATTGTTGTTGTCTGAAACCTCCGAGACTCAGGAACCATTCTCTCAAGGCTCCAAGAGTACGAGAAACAAATTCTACAAGGACATTGTGCACAGTATTTCCTGGCTTTAGTAGCATCAGATCCGTCCATGCAACAAATTCTTGCATCCTATTAGGCCATTTGGACGGTGGGACATCATCAAATGTGAACCAAGGACCTGTCACTGGCTTGGTTGACGCCGGTGGTGATTGTGTGGTTGTACCCGTAGGTATAGGCTCAGTATCATCAGGTTCTTCGGTCATTGGCTCATTTGATCCAGTAGATGTGGCCATCAACATCTTTGTGATGTCTGCCATGTCATCTGAGTCACTGGATACTATCTGGACAGAATCACTCTCAGGCTCCGAGGATTCTATGGTCTGTTCAGAACTTTCAGGTTCAGGCTCTTGGGTTGAGAGCTGTTGGGTATAAAGTTGCTGGGTTGTAACAGTCGGTTGAGGCTGAGGTGTCTGTAACGGTACAGTAGGGAACTGTGTTTCTGGAACATAGGTTTGTGTTTGGGAAGGTCGTGTGTAAGGCTGTGAAGGACCGGGTTGAGATATTGGCTGGGGTAAAGGTTGTGAGTATATTGGTGGAACTGGGTTTTCTGGATACTGGCGTTTTGGTGGTGCTGGTTTCCAAGTACCGTGGACACTACCAAATATCTTTGACCAGTCTGTTTGGGATGAGGTAAATGATGAAGGTGGGTAAGGTTGATAGGCTGGATATGAGAAGGTTGGTGAAAATGGGCTAGGTGTGAAAGTCTGTGGAACAAATGGGGTTCGCCTGTCGGCTTCCATTTTTGCAAGTTCTGCTTTCAGTTTCTTCATCTCAGCTTCTTTATGGTCAAATTCTGGACCAAAATAATTGTGAGATACCATGGTTCTCATGTCTCTATCTAGCTGAGCTATTTGAGCCACCGTATCTTCATACATCCGTTGTAGCGTATTGGCTAACGAATCCACCTTTGTTTCTGTCCTCTGAACATGTTGAACAACATGGTCCACCTTAGTTTCAATACTGCGAAGTACAGTATTCTGAACCCTAGCATTCTGCGTGTGCCAGTTTAGCACAGCTTCATGTTGTTTAGGTTCTTCCATATGACCTGTAGGTGTGACAGTAGTTGGCTGGACAAAAGGCTTTGCAACAACCTTAGTCTGTGGGTCAACGATCTTCTCGAGCGGTGGGAACTGCTCCTGATAAGAAGACGTTGGAGGCTGATACATCATGCAAGGTTGTATCTTTGGAAGAGGCTTGGCAGTCCATTTTTTCTTTGGACGGCAGCAGCTGATGAGCGGGATACGCTTTATGATCTGGCCAGTTTCATCTTTAAGCAGTATCTCATCCTTTTTGTACTCTTCAGTGAACCTCTTAGGTTGAGGCTCTTTTCGTTCTGTAGCGCCAACTGTAGGTCTGTTGTCTGTGTCGTCACGCCATGGTTTCTCTGGTTTGCACGGAGACTTTGGCCTTTTTGACTTCCTTCTTCTCCTCCTCCTGAGGAGAGCTTCGTCATCGTCACTATCATCAAGAAGATGACAGTCACAATCTGGGTCGCACATTCCTGACCTTGGGGCATCCCATAAGAAATGACCATCGATCTTTGAAGTATAGACCGGAAAGCCATCTGAATTGAAAGCTTCGATGGGGATGTCTTGGTTTACACCAACGGCAGAACAGTTCAAGACTATGGGTCACTGGTTTGCCAAGTAAATCCGATTGTCACTCACTAGGAAAGGTTTAAAGCGAAAGCTACCTATTACGATGCAGCTTTAGTTCATGGTAACTCTCTCAAGTGTCTCCATGAATATTTGAAGAATTGTGGGGGATTGTTGGAAATTCTTCTAAATATTCATTAAGGGTAAATTTGTCCTTTTGTAGTGTTAGGTGCTTGTGAGGGGTACAACCCTTTGGAGGGTTGCACCCCACCCCAAAGGGTGCCCTATTGGCACCCTTACATGCCTTATAAAATGAGGCATTATATCCATTACAAAAGGAGGAGGAAAATCCGAATTTTAAAGAGACATTTTGTTTTGTTTATTGGTTTTTGGAGAGAGTTTCACCATATTCTCAGTTCGAATACTTGTTAAGGAGTGCTCCTTAGACAAGAAGGAACCACGTTATCCTGGGAGAACATTGGCTAATTGAATCCGTAAAGCACCTGTGACGGGGCCAATAAGTTCTTAAGGACAGAGAGATCTCGACTTGGATTCGCCATCACATTACACAGTTTTATCAGGTTTTTCTGGTTTCAATCTTTTAGGGTTTTGCATGAATAGTAGATCTAGATTTCTGTTTCTGGTTTTAATTGTTGTGTAGCATGTTATTGATGTTTAATGACACTTATAGTACAACACATACCATTTAATCAAAAATCAGTAATAAATCGCTCTAAGAGCGATTTGCGATTAATCGAAAATTAATCGGGGATTACTCGAAAATTAATCGGAAAGGGTAAAGTTGATATCTTGATTAGTTGAGAAATAAAAAAAAATAAACTCTCTTAAAATTCTCCAAAAATCACTAAAAATCATTCATTAATGATTAAAAATGATAAATAATTTAAGAGTTTTATTATCTCAGTAATAATTAGTTTAAGTCAAAGTAAATTTTCATTTTTTTAAATCTTTTTTAATAGAATTATTCTCTTTGTTCATATAAAATATCAATTAAAACTCCAAAAAGATATAGTAAAATTAAAAAATAGATTAAAAAGTGAACTCTGACAATATTTGGGAAAATTGTAAGTCGAAAATCAGTCGATTAATCGGTCAAAATCACTTGATATTAGTGTCAATTTAAATCAGTTAAAATCATTCGAGTCAAATTGCTCAAATAGTGATGTATGATTAATTAACGATTAATCAATGATTAAATAACATAAATATCACGGAATCCGTATACTTGTTCCACGCAAATCTTTTATCTAGATGTTTATATTGTAATTGACTTGAATAGTAATTGACTCGATCAATTTAAGCCAGTCCAATCAATTTACTTTTCAAACCTATGCTATTTGGAAAGAAAACACATAAAAATCACCTAATATATATTATTTTGCTTTTCATAAACCTAATCTATGTATTTTTTTTTTTTTTTAAGTCTGCGACTGTGTCACCTAATAGAATTCAGATCTAATATTAGGTTGAGATATGCTAAAGATTTTATAATCTCCTGTCAAGCATGCGTTTATAGCAATAGATGATAATATTTAGCAGGATTTTAAAAATTAGACCGGCGATCGAACTTCTAATCTAAAAAATTTAATGGATTACTAGTTCGAGACCTGTTAAACAGTTCTGATTAAAATGATAAAAACGGATGAAATCATAAATAATTAAAATTATAAAAAAAAATATTGATTTTTAATTTTTAATTTAAAAAAAATAAAAACCACTCTGATTAATCGATTTTTTAAAAATTCTGTTTTTATTATTTAATCAAACCAAACTCATTATCGATTATCGATTCTTGATTTAACCCATCCGTCCAATCCCGATTTTCAAAACATGATATTTGGGAGAAAATAATTTATAGCATCGCCTGATGTTTCTTGACTTATTTATTATATATGAAGTTTCCATGTATGCAGCTAATAAATGAGAGCGCACTCATGACTCGTTCCAATATCTTGACACTTCACCTACTTATTTAACGGACCTCTGTGTGTGTATATATATATTGCCGACGGTTGTTTTTTATTTCATGGATAATTTATGAAAAATTATTCCTCGAATAAACCTCCCTTAAATAGTAAATTTGTTTGATTAATCGGGAACCAAATAAACTTGGCAAATAAATAAGAAAACATAGACAAGACAAAAGATTTAACATGATTTAGCGGAATGGATCCAACTTACGTCCACAAGAACAAATAAGAAAAAAAATTTATTACCACAACGGGTCAAACCGACCTCATTATCTCTCACTTACACTAAGTGTTTTTCTCTATTTTTACAAGTTGTGTAAATGCTACAAAGTGCTAGAAAAATAATTAGCAAGCCAAAGAGTTTTTTTGAACCAAAAATGATAACCCTTTTATTTGAGTCTTCAATCCCTTTATATAGTACATCCAAATTCATTATTACACCAATTAGTAACGTCGGTCATATTATCCTGTTATCATACCTAGGCGAGCCCACTCATGACTTGTTCAAATATCTTGACACTTTACCTACTTATTTAAAGGACCTCTATATATATATATATATATATATAAATATATATTCTATCTTCTCAAAGTTGAATGAATTAGCAAAAGAAGAATTATTTTGATCCAAAAATGATGCAGAAGCAGCTGCAGTGGTTTGTTACAGTGGTACTGTGGTGCTTGATAATGCTTCTGCTCTTGCAACCTTCCTTACAAGCATCAATGGGTCGGGTCTTTGAGTATCCAATGCCTTTGTGGCAGCCGCCTCCGAAGGCGCTACGTGGAAGCCATCCATAAACGAAGCCATGATAGTAGTCCTATGTAATACAATAAAGGCCATGGGGTCTTGCTTAGGTAAGAGCAAAATTATAAAATACCCCAAGCCTGTAATATGAACGTGTGTATTTTTTGGCATGGGGTGTGGTAAAGGGTTCGAATTCAGATGATATATTTTTTATAAAAATCTGAGACAATCGAGAATTTTATTGACTTTTCTTAAATTCGGATATGATGACTTGGCGGCAGGAATTCACGTTAAAAAAAATGTGTGTTTTGCTGTAAATTTGATGTTGGGCTTGTTTAGAATCTTTTTTAGTACACTGTTTTCAATTTAGAAATATTTTAGTAAATCAAGCTAAAGATAGTTAAAAACTATAAATAAATAAATAAATAAAAGGTGTTATTTACATTTTATTAAGCAAAATAATAATTGGGTATTATTAATTTTGAAATATGATATTTTACTATTAATTTTGTGTCAAAAATAATATTTTATTACTTTTCATGGTAGATTTAGTAGTAAAATATTATTTTGATATAAATTTAATAGTAAAATATAATATTTCAAAATTTGTTATATCAATTTATCATTTTACCATAAGTTTAATAATAAAATTTAAATAACTCAAAATTAAATAGTAAATCAATCCAAAGATATACACACATAGTAAGTATATTTATTTTGTATTCTCAATTTTTGTTTACATATTTTTACCGGAGGTTTAATTTGTTACACACTTGAGATAGATATTAGAATATAGAGTAGATGATAATTTTTTTATGAAAAAAAAATAAAAAAGAGTAACACGATGACTTTTCAAAAGTCCACAATCTTATTACTGCTCTAGATCCTATGCATAGGAGATTGATAATTTGAATTCATATATTTATTAGATTTTGTCATATTTAATTCTTCACAATGCGATTAATAAGTAATCTTCAAAAAAAATGCGATTAATAAGTAGTAACAATTACACTAACTAAATAATCAAAAATCATATATATGGCATGTATATCGTATGCAACTTGACTATCGCGTTACATCTAACGAGCCCACATGCTCAAGCTTGTTTCTGTTGAAAAGTCAGCATGCATAGTCAGCATGCATACCCCATGCATCCACTCCACCGAAAGCTTGAAAACAAGCCAACCAACTCCATGAAATCAAGCCAACCAACTTTGTAACAACTCCATGATAACAACTTCATGACTGGTGGAGTGAATAGTAGCCAACTTTGGCTATAAATATAGGCTTCCCAGAAAGCTTAAGATCATCCCAAATGAGTGTATAATTGTATAGAGAGAGTGTGAGGTTTTTTTTTTCTTTTTAAAGTTTTATTTGTAAACTTGTAGTATTTATTCTTGAGAGTAATAAATACAATTCGGTTTTTTCCTCAAACACTCCAAGAGTGATCGGTGATTCACCACAACAAGTGGTATCATGAGCTTCGGTTGTTTTTTGGGATCGTAAAACCGAGTAACAGAGCTTCCGATCGGAAAACCGGTTCCGACGAAAGTTGTCAAAAATTCATTTTGAGGGTACCATCAGCTAGTTCACGTCGAGACAAGCACGGTGGTATTTTCCGGCGACCGAACCGACGTCCCAGAATGCCGCACGCGCTTCACAGAGCACTGCCCACGCGCCCTCACGCGCAGTACGCGCTTCACACGCTCCAGAGGTTGAAGACGACACACGTGGCCGCCACGTCAGCGCCCAGTCAGCGCCACGTCAGTACCCAGTCAGCAGACGCGTCAGCCGCCACGTCATCTGCCACGTCAGCCGCCACGTGTCCGCCACGTCAGCAACCTGCCACATCAGCGTGCCACATCGCCTGCCACGTCAGCATAGCAGGTCCCACTTGCCACGTTAGCACTGCCACGTCAGCAGCCTAGTAAATTTCATTTAGCCCCCTGAAGTTTGGAAATTTACAGTTTTGCCCCAGAACTTTTAGGAATTTACAAATCAGCCCCTGTGTCGGATTTAGACCAACGAAGTGTCTATTCCACCATTTTCGACCGTTCCGGACGCAACGGTGACCTCAGATTTGTGAAATTCAAACCCGAGTTTAGTGTATTCTCATTTTAAACTTTAAAACTTAAAATGGAGATGGAGGATTCTCATTCTGGTGCAATGATAAAATTGGCTGCCACTAATTACTCCCTCTGGAGACCTAGGATGATAGATTTTTTACATTGTAAAGATCTGTTTGATGTCATCAAGTTGAAGGGAGTGAAACCAGAGTCTGTTAAGGAGTATGACTGGAATAAACTCAACAACAGAACTTTGGGTCAGATTAGGCAGTGGATCAGCCATAATGTCTTCCACCATGTAGCACAGGACACAGATGCTTATGAAATGTGGAGGAAATTGGAAGACATATTTCAGGCCAAAACAGCTCGGAATAAAGCCTTAATCATGAGGCGTTTGGTGAACCTGAAGCTGCGGAGTGGAACTTCCATTGCAGAGCACACCAACGAGTTTCAAAGCCTGGTGAACCAATTGTCTGCAGTAGACATGCAACTGGCAGACGAAGTTCAAGCCCTCTTGCTACTCAGTTCTCTTCCTGATAGCTGGGAGACTCTGGTGGTTACTCTCAGCAACTCAGCTCCAGGAGGCAAACTTACCATGCCTGTGGTAAAAGATGCATTGTCAAATGAAGAAGCCAGAAGGAAAGACGTGGGCTCAGATCAAACAGAAGCCCTTGTCTCGGAGCAGCGAGGAAGACAACAGGAAAAACATCAAGGTGGGAGGAGAGGCAGAAGCAAAAGCAGGGGCAGATCCAAGGACGGGAAAAAGACATACAAGTGCTTCCACTGTGGCATAGAAGGCCACTTGAAGAAAAATTGCCGGAAACTGCAACGGGAGCAGGGACAAGGCAATAACCAGCCGAAGAAGAATGACGCGGAGACACTAGTAGTTACTACGGTGGATGTAGCTATATGCTCCGACCAGGAAGAAGCATGCCTTCACACCACAGCTCAGGATGTCGAGTGGGTGGTAGATACTGCAGCATCCTACCACGTCACTCCTCACAGGGATTTCTTCACAACATACAAAGCATGAGACTTTGGAGCAGTGAAGATGGGGAATACCAGTTCTTCTCAGATAGAAGGAATTGGTGAAATACAGTTGCGGACAAATGCAGGGTATACAATAACCCTGAAGGAGGTCAGACATGTTCCATAACTTCGGCTTAACTTACTCTCGGGGGTAGCCCTTGACAAACAGGGTTATGCTAGCCACTTCAGCAACGGAACTTGGAGGATGATAAAAGGTGACATGGTCATCGCCCGAGGACATATCTGTGGAACCTTATACAAGACTCATGTGAAGATTTGTGCAGAAAGCCTAAATGTAGCTGAACCGTAGGCTTCTCAGAATCTGTGGCACCAGAGACTCGGTCACATGAGTGAAAGGGGGTTGTCTACCTTGACAAAGAAGGATCTGATAACTGTCTCTAAAAATGCTGCTCTGGATCCTTGCAACCACTGTCTATTCGGTAAGCAACACAGAGTCTCTTTCAATTTCTCTTCTACAAAGAAATCAAAGTTTCTCAGTCTGGTGTTCTCTGATGTATGTGGTCCCTTGGAGGTAAACTCACTAGGCGGTAACAAATATTTTCTGACTTTTATTGACGATGCTTCTCGGAAAGTATGGGTATATTTTCTGAAAACAAAGGATCAGGTCCTGGACTATTTCAAACTGTTCCATGCCATGGTCGAGCGTGAAACAGGGAAGAAACTGAAGTGCCTTCGCACAGACAATGGAGGCGAATACACTTCCAGGGAGTTCGATGCCTACTGTGGAAGCCACGGTATTCGACATGAGAGGACTGTTCCACGCACCCCCACAACACAATGGTGTCGCTGAAAGAATGAACCGCACCATTATGGAGAAAGTCAGAAGCATGATCAGTATGGCTAAGCTGCCAAAACCATTCTGGGGAGAAGCTGTTCGTGCCGCCTGCTACCTGATCAACAGATCACCATCTGTACCGTTGAATTTCGAGATTCCAGAGAAAGTGTGGTCTGGTAAGAATCCTTCATATTCTCACCTCAGGATATTCGGATGTTTAGCATTTGCACATGTATCCAAGGAGCTCAGGCAGAAGCTCGATGCAAGGACTACTTCATGCATCTTCATAGGCTATGGAGACGAAGAATTTGGATACAGGCTATGGGACCCGAAGGAAAGAAAGGTCATCAGAAGCAGAGATGTAGTGTTTCTTGAAGACCAGACAATATAAGACATTGAAAAGCCCAAGATGCCTTCTAGAACAAGTGCCGACAATGTTGATGAAAATCCAGACACAACCCCAGCACCAACACTAGTGGCCACAGATGATGATGGGGTACAAGACATACCAGAAGCAGAACTAGAGGAGGAAGGAGGTGTTGAGCAGAGGGAGCTGCAGCCTGCTCCATCAGAGGCTTCAGGATCATCCACAGATCTGGATGACAACAGACAGCCAGAACCTCCAGTACGAAGATCTAAGCGAGGCCGAATTCCATCAGCCAGATACTCAGGATCAGAATACATTCTGCTTACTGACGAGGGGGAGCCAGAAACCTTCAATGAAGCGATATCTCATAAGGACAAAGACAAATGGCTGCACGCAATGCAGGATGAGATGAAATCTCTGCAGAAAAATAACACTTATGAGATAGTCAAGCTCCCACATGGAATGAAGGCACTGAAGAACAAATGGGTATTCAAGCTCAAGAAAGATGGCAGCGGGAAAGTGGTGAAACACAAAGCTCGGCTAGTGGTCAAAGGATTCCTACAGAAAAAGGGAATTGACTTTGATGAGATCTTTTCACCGGTGGTAAAAATGGCTTCAACCCGAGTTATCCTAGGATTGGTAGCCAGATTGAACTTGGAGCTTGAACAGATGGATGTCAAAACAACATTTCTTCATGGTGATCTGAATGAAGAAATCTACATGGAGCAGCCAGAAGGATTCAAGGTTTCAGGAAAAGAAAACCTTGTTTGCAAGCTGAAAAAGAGCTTGTACGGGCTCAAGCAAGCACCGAGGCAATGGTACAAGAAGTTCGACTCATTCATGGTGGGTCAAGGCTACAGAAGAACTGCAGCAGATCAGTGTGTATACATTCAGAGGTTTCCAGATGGAAATTTCGTTGCTCTTCTACTGTATGTAGATGACATGTTGATTGTTGGACAAGAAGCAGCGAAGATCAGCCAGCTGAAGAAGGAACTCTCCAAGGCTTTCGACATGAAAGACTTGGGACCAGCTCAACAGATTTTGGGAATGGAGATTGTTCGTGACAGACAGAACAAGAAGTTATGGCTTTCACATGAGAGGTATATTGAACGGGTGATCAAACGGTTCGATATACAAAAATCCAAACCAGTCAGCATTCCGCTAGCGCACCATTTCAAATTGAGCAAGAGTTCGTGCCCCTCATCCAAGAAAGAGATAGAGGAAATGTCAGCAATACCATATTCTTCAGCTGTTGGAAGCCTTATGTATGCAATGGTATGTACCAGGCCAGATATTGCACATGCAGTGGGTGTAGTGAGCCGTTTTCTCTCTAACCTGGAAAGCAACACTGAGAGGCAGTCAAATGGATTCTCAGGTACCTCAAGGGTACAACCAAGTTTCGTCTGTGTTACGGGGGAGCTGATCCGATCTTAGAAGGCTATACAGATTCAGATATGGCGGGAGATCTTGATGGTAGGAAATCTACATCAGGATTCATCTACACTTTTGCAGGGGGAGCTGTATTATGGCAGTCACGATTGCAGAGGTGTATTGCATTATCCACAACAGAGGCTGAGTACATTGCCATAGCTGAGGCAAGAAAAGAAATGTTGTGGCTAAATCGGTTTCTCTAAGAGTTATGGATCAAGCAGACAGAATACAAGATACATTATGGCAGACAGAATACAAGATACATTGTGACAGTCAGAGTGCTCTGGACTTGAGCAAGAACTCAATGTATCATTCCCGGACGAAGCACATTGATATTCGCTATCACTGGATACGCGAGGTAATGGATCAACAACTGCTAAGACTAGTGAAGATCTATACATATGAGAATCCAGCAGACATGTTAACAAATGTGGTTACCCGAGACAAGCTAGAGTTGTGCAGAGACATAGCCGGGATAGCTGTCAGATGATGATTGATGGTCGGCTCAGATTTTGAGAAAATCTTCACCGAGGAGGAGATTTGTTGAAAAGTCAGCATGCATAGTCAGCATGCATGCCCCATGCATCCACTCCACCGAAAGCTTGAAGACAAGCCAACCAACTCCATGAAATCAAGCCAACCAACTTTGTAACAACTCCATGATAACAACTTCATGACTGGTGGAGTGAATAGTAGCCAACTTTGGCTATAAATATAGGCTTCCCAGAAAGCTTAAGATCATCCCAAATGAGTGTATAATTATATAGAGAGAGTGTGAGGTTTTTTTTCTTTGTAAAGTTTTATTTGTAAACTTGTAGTATTTATTCTTGAGAGTAATAAATACAATTCGATTTTTTCCTCAAACACTCCAAGAGTGATCGGTGATTCACAACAGTTTCCAGGACTATATTCCAATGAATAAAAATTCAGATCAGACGAGCCGATTGAATCGGGACCCGGTTCAAGGTCTAGTTAGGGTTGTTAAAGAACAATCAGAGAATGCAATGAGTTTTAATTGAACATAAACTTAAAAAAACGAAATGCAAAATAAAACCAGTAACTTACAAAACAAAATAAAAACTTACAAATCCGCAGAACTTGCAATGTAAGTAACAAAAATTAATAATCAAAACACTGACTTGTAGGATTGAGGATATCGTATTAGGCTATGTCCTATAACAGAGTTTCGCCCCTACTCTTGTGCTCGTAGTTCGTTGGACGTCTGCCCCAGGATTCAACAATCTGTAGATCGAAAATATGCACCAGATGTTTCGACCCCTGGCAAATTTACTGGACGCTTGTTTTTCAAAGATCAGAAATTTGTATATGGAAGATTTTGTGTCTCATAAATCATATGGATAACTTTCATATTTAATTCTGCAATACTGTTTTATATTTATAAACAAAATATAAACAGTTAAGTGATGAATATGTGCAAACGTTTTTCCAACATTCTGTAGAGTTGTGTTCTTTTATTTTTGAAATTACAAACTACAAAAAACCAAAAAGAAAAACGTTTTTCTATCACAAAGATATTATGTCCCAAGGCCCATCTTTGATTTAATTTATTAAATATATATTAATTACAATGTCATATCATTCATCCACTCACTCCAAGCCCAAGGCCCAAGCTTCATTTGTCCAATTTAATATAAGTGTTTTCTAAACACTTATAAACCTTTCAACTTCCATTTATATTTTAGATGTGGGACTACTCTCACTATTTCCATACAAATTCCTACACGGGTGACTCCCCAAATCCAGTCAGAAGTGAATCGGCCAAAAATCTGTCAATCCGACCTGTTCAATAGCTCCGGATCAGGTGGGTTTTTGGTTCTGTTTTTAATTTTAATTTTTTATTATTAATTTTAGTTTTTTATATTTTTTGTAAAAAAAATAATTAAAAAATAATTAAAACACTGACTCTGGAACGACCACCGGTTGAACCTCGATCGAATCTCTGATCCTTGAGTCGATAAACCGGTCCAAATTTTAAAACACATTTATATTTAAGCTGCAAAATCGGCCCATGACTAGGCAAGACCCTTAGCGAAAGAAACTAAAGGAATCCTGAAAATTCATATACTATATATAACACAAACAGAACCCATCTTCCTAATTTCAGTAAAGATTTCACAAAAGAAATTAAAAAAAAAATATGATAAACTTTTACATAGTGAAATCCTCTACAGACTCATGATTGCAAATTCTATCTCACACCATTTGCTGTTCTCATTTTGTAATCTGAATAAAAAAAAAAAAAAAAAAAAAAAGCACAATACATGATTGTTGATAAGTAGAGAATGGATAAAGAAATAGAGATAGTATAATTAATGTGAAGGACAACTGGTCGTGATATTATCATACATTTTAAAAAATAAATAACATGCGCTGATCACATAATTAACACCACTTAAGGGTGGTCCAGTGCACGAAGGCTCCCGCTATTGCGGGGTCTGGGAAAGACAGATATATGCAGACTTGACCCTTCAAACAGAGAGACTGTTTCCAAGATTGAAACCATTGACGGCAGGTCACAATGAAACAACCTTTTATCAATGTGCCAAAGATTCGCCCTTACATTATTAACAACACTAACGAAAGACAATTTCAGCAGTCCCACCAAATCTGCTGATCTTATCTGTGATAACCCAAGCCAATAACCTCAACCCTTGCCAATATGAAACTTGTTAGCGTTGGTACTCAGCGTACTAATTTCTCATGTATTTTTCTGTAAATACATATATGAACAATATTTTATTGTGAATGAAATATACAATTTCTTCGATATAATTTCTTATAAATGGTAAAGACGTATTAGACCTAATTACAAAAGCGTCGCAATAGATATTGAGAAATGTTATAACAGTATCATTCTTCAACAGTTCCTAGTCAATGTTTACATTCTTGGTCTGTAAATAAACCCGGAAGACCGGTATATGTTATATATCAGAATATTGGATTCTGGTGGTTTATCTCAGTGAGCCACGAGTCTAGGGAGACTCGTATAGACATGTAGGTGTTAATAGCGGATGAGGACTGAATGACTCATGAAAGATTCCTAATAGATGGTACGTTTGCGTCAATAGAAATATTCTCGAGTTGAGTAGCATAGTGGTCTTTTGACTTGAGATACCATGATGGATATATGAGTTATCCTCCACACTTTGATGGCAGTCATGTCTTCGACCTTTTTAGGTTAGACCTCCGCTTGTTCATTGGGTGTGAACTGATGCCAATGATATCCGGTGATGTATTCAAAGAGGATCTGTCAGTCCTGCGTATAGGATTTTGGTGTCCACTTCATGAGATTGCGATTTTCCAAATCAGTGGTCATGGTACACTCGGAAATGAGTATTGAGTGTTATTGAGAAATCACGGATCTATACGTCGACGGGATTATACCTTATGATATTTGACGATTATATCTATGTCTCTGGTATTTATCCGGATACATATGATGGAAGGATTATATGTATGCGAAGATCTCAACTTGTATGGTTCAGCAAGAATATTTGGGTCGTCATAATTTATGAGTGGGTGAATTATGGACACGGAATTGGATTCCGTGACGGATATACCTGAACTTAGAGAGTCTCACATAATCGAAAATATTTGTAGAGCACTAGGACGACTTATAATAAATAATATTTGATTATTCGAAAATCGTTTAACGATTAAACAAAAATTACACATGCGGGGACATTCGGTAATTTCCTAAATTAATGTGTATATATATTAGATACATATTGATTAGATACACATTAATTAATTATCAAATATTTTTTGACATATGTTACGCATGGATATATTTTTATCATTTAGTGTAAATGTAAAAATACATAATATATATTTAAATTAATTGAATTAATTAATTAAAAGGTTAATTAATTAATTTATTAATTGAATATATTTTTATATATATAAGTATATGTCATTTTGTTTATGACATGTGTTATATTTTAAATGGGTACATGTCGTATTTGTTTGGTAATAGTGGAGATAGATATTTTGTTTTAAAATTTTGAAACCAAATTTCCCAATATGCCCTCTCCCATTTCTCACGTGAATATGACCATTTCTATTTTCAATTTGGTTGTTGATTTTGGTGGTTGAAAAATATAACACTCCGCCAAAGGCATGATGCTACCGGCATGAGACAGGATTGACATATCTCCATTAGCCTCTAAATTTATAGAAAATCCGACATGATGTATCCTAAAACTGGACAACCCGGATCATAGTGCTGCATCAAACGGAATCTAATAAAACATCAAACAAATAAAAGGACCTCAGGTCCACACAAAACTCATCAAAATCTTATCATAAGGGTCTGTGCCCACATTATATATCAACATTCAAGGGCTCTGTGCCCACAATATCATAAGCAATCAAAATATTTACTTAATATATATACACACAGCGTTCTCAACACGAGAAATAAAATATTGATCACAAATCCTAGACTTTTAAAACTCTTCCCAAGACACTTGCGAGGGTGACTGCTGCTTGGGTGATCCGCCTCTCGAGCATGACTTCCAAAGCTGTCGTGGTTGACCAATCTGGAAGCCAACCTGTAAAACTAACCAACTGGTTTGGTGTGAGTTTTAAAAACTCAGTGTAGGCACTGCATTTTTTCATGTAAGTCCCTATGATGAGTCTCATTTGGAGACACTACCTTTTAAGTCGAGGAAGTCGCGGGAAACAGACGTCGGAAGGATAACCCACAAAGCCACATACCAAATAACCCACAAAGCCACAAACCTTACATGCGACCTGCCCTTCCACTTACAGCCTCACGCCCATCACGCCACCTACCAACCTCACTCAAAACCATCATGCTTCACACACAAACAAGGATACCTCACACTCCCCCTAACCTTCACCACGCCCAGCACGTAGTAGCCCATTAACACCCTCTGCCCAGCACGCAGCTTGCCCTTCACGCCCTCTCCACTCACAAGACCTCAGCTCATTCACACAATATTCACACAAGAAACAACCTTCATTCTGCCTCCCTTATTCAAGCATAAATACCCCAAAACAGTCGCATAATACAGCCCCACTACACGCCCTGCACTGCCCTCCAAAACTGCCGCAAACCCCTCACTGCACTGACCTCTAAAATTGCCGCAAACAGCCCCATCTACTGCCAATGAATTGCCGCAAATTAGACCCTTAAAACAGCCCAGAAAATACCCCAAAACTGTATCAAAAAACTGCACAAAAAACCCCCCTCAAAACCTCATAAAACGGCAGCCCATAAGCCCCCAAAAACGCAAAAACAGTAGCCTTATACAGCAAAAATGGTGACTAAAAAATAGCAGCAAAACAGCAGCAAAACGAAGTGAAAACAGTAGCTTGAGCAGCGAAACAGTGAGGAAAGACGTGGACCAGTGAACCAGAAACGTTGCGGAGTGTTAACCCTTCCGACGGCCTTGTAACGCGTCTCCGAGAGTCGACATAAAAGGTTAGACCTGAGGGCACTTTTTACATCTATTTTCATTCGTATTTTTATTGTTTATTATTTGCATGAGTATTGTGGAATGATGTGCATTGTGGCCCTTGAATAAAATGGAAAATGTGTCGCCTCTTGTGGTATATAGGATGGAAACCCAGACATAAACTCCGTAGCCAATCCAAATGGACGGTAGTGCGGTCTGTACTTGGGATACAACTCCATGTACCACTCGAGCAAACGGCACATATTTCGATTTATTTTGTCTTGTTTGTTTATTATCCGTTATTTAATTTCTGCATGTTATTTGTTTATGTAATGATGAGATAAAGCGCATGGGCTTAGTAAGTTGGATTAAAGGTCCTCCATTTTGAGGGGTTAAAATCCTTTACCACGATGCTTTGCAGCGTCGGATGATGTATATTCTGTTGAATGTAAGATGTGTTCAATCGGGTACACAAAGTCTGATATTGTTGTCTTTATTTTTTATATACATTATGTTATTAGCGCATTGGCTTAGTAAGTTGGATTAAAGGTCCTCCATGTCGAGGGGTTAAAATCCTTTACCATGATGCTTTTCCGCTCCGGATGATGTATATTCGGTTGAATGTAAGATGTGTTCAATCGGGTATACGATGTCCGATATTGTTGTCTTTATTTTTTATATGCATTATGTTATTAGTGCATGGGCTTAGTAAGTTGGATTAAAGGTCTTTCATGTCGAGGGGTTAAAATCCTTTACCACGATGCTTTGCCGCGCCGGATGATGTATATTCGGTCGAATGTAAGATGTGTTCAATCGGGTATACGAAGTCCGATATTGTTGTCTTTATTTTTATATGCATTATGTTATTAGCGCATGGGCTTAGTAAGTTGGATTAAAGGTCATCCATGTCGAGGGGTTAAAAGCCTTTACCACGATGTTTTTCCGCGCCGGATGATGTATATTCGGTTGAATGTAAGACGTGTTCAGTCCGGGATACGAAGCCCAATATTGTTGTCTTTACTTTTATATGCATTATGATGTGATGCGCATGAGCTTAGTAAGTTGGATTAAAGATCCTCTATTTGGAGGGATAAAAAGCCTACGGTCTATCTTTACCACGATACTTCACCGCGCCTTTTATTTTGTTATTTGTTTTTCTTTGTATGTCATCTTCTTGCATAATCATGCATCATGTTGCATCGCGCATGGGCAAATCAAGTTGGATTAAAGGTCCTCCACTTTGAGGGATAGAAAGCCTACGGGCTACCTTTGCCATGACGTTTTGCCGCGCCGGACAAAGTGCATTCGATTGAATGTGAGATACGTTCAATCGGACACTTGAAGTCCTATATAGATGTGGGCATATGTCGCATCTCTTTTCTTTCACTTCCATTATTTATCTTTCAAATCGCATCATGGCACGTTTATTTTGATGTACAATTGCCTCTTTGGTTATTTCTTTGCATTATATACCTAATTGTTTCTCTTTATTACGTATGATTGTGCAACTGCCATTTGTTTGCATTTCTGTGTCAATGAATGTAATGTGCTTATGACATTGTACGCTTGCCGTATTTCAATTTATCTTTATGCATGCAAATTCGGACATAGATTGTATGCAAATAGGTTGTATGCAAATTTGGACAAAGATTGTATGCAAATAGGTTGTATGCAAATTTGGACATAGATTGTATGTAAATTTGGACATAGATTATATGCAAATAGGTTGTATGCAAATATGAAAATATATTATATGTGAACTTAGATGAACTTTTGATTTATGCGTGCGAACTTAGAAATAGAATACCCTTAGGAATATATGTTGCTAGACTCGATTAAATTATTGCACAAATCATTTTATTACAAGTGGCATAAGTAAGGGACCATTCCTAACCCAATGGTTTGAGGTCTTCCCTTGCGAGGGGTGAGTGCGGCCTTAAATCATTTTACCGGTTCACACCGGATGGGGACTCCTTTATTCTCCGGTTTTGTCCCCCGTGGGCTACTCCGTACTCCCAACCGGGCCGCGAGCCCGGAACATCATGCGTCGCCCAGTTTCTGTGTCCCACACTCAGTAAGTAACCATGCTAGTATTACAACAAACAAGTCAAACATATACAACAAATAAATAAGTCAAATATATCAGTAGTTTATCATAATTACTAAATTATTACAAGTTTAGATTTATCAACTTTTATTATCCTTTATATTTTACCATGAAAAATTCTCATAAATGCTAATTTATTACCCAAACATTCAAAGCTCACAAAGTATCATCCCGAACATCAGAGAACAAGTCATTTTACATCGAATCCATTTCCATCATATTAGACGTGGAGTCAGATTTATTATACTTTATTACAATTAAGCATCTTTGAAATGTCATCAAATCGATCAAACAAATATACTTCCTTCAAATCAAAACATACTTTCATTCAAAACTTACTTTATTTTATTCGGTTATAAACTATCTTCAATACCAAAATAATATTTTTTTAACCTTCTTTAACCACGATAACCTTACAATAGCTTAACACTTGGAGTTCATATATATTCACACATACCGTAACACACTTCTCTTATATACATGCAAATATAATTTCAGAATTCTCACACATATACGTTCATACCAATACTATTTAGCAAACACATATAATATCCTCTGACATTCACATCAATTTCAAATCATTCATTCATTTCGCATAAGCATACACGATCCATACATATCACGAGTTCTATCATACACATACATACACTCAGATATATTCACAATCATCATGCAAGCAACCACGAAGCACACATAACAATCTATACATCAAAGTTAACATCATCCAACAATACATACATACGACTGGCTTACACACACAATGCTGGTACATGACTCATTACCTATTTTAGAATAGGTATAAGATGAATTTCTTCCGAACAGATTTCTAACCAACTCGACTATTATACCACGAGATCATCAACCACTTAAACATACATATACGCATACATATCACGGCACAACAAACTCATCGCATGAATTCTCATACACAAGCACATCTATAACAAACACTCCAAAACATCATTCAAACACTCACATACATACATGTGTTTCAAACATATGAATATACATCCTGTTACGAAACCCAAATGTTATATCTTTAATAGTTCTCATAGCTTTTCTTTTATCGATCAAACATATTCATTTCATAATTTCTATTTAGAAATATTTGATATAATATCTTTACCAAATGGACATATCCATTTGAGGAGAACTTAATTTATATTTTTTCCTTATCGCACTTAACCATCACAATTTCTATACAAATAGTTTACATGTATAAGACAAAAACAACTTATTCATATAGCGTACATATACATAAGCTAACACCAAATCAAAAATCATGACTTGTTTTATTTATCGATTTTGTATACTCAACCTATACATATCTTAACATCATATGCATATATGAATACATACTCATATAATTATACATTTTCATATTCATTTACATACTGATCGGTAAAATCACACACGTAACGCAAGCGCACGTATTGCTCAAGTAGTATAAAAATATCGATCCCACGAAGACTTAATTTCTACTGTTGTTATTAATTATTGATGCTAAATATTTACACGTATCTAATTGGGATGATAAGGGAATGATTGCTTGATTGGTTGGTTGAATGTGGATTTGCTAAATAAATAAAAATATAAAATAAAACAAAGGAAATTAATAATAAAGAAAATAAATATCTAGGGTTATGATTCCACACAATATTATTCTAAAGATGAATTGATTCTCTTATACATATGTAATAAATTAGTTTTTTAACCTGGAACATAAAGATATGCAAAAGCCTCTTCCGATGGTCAGATGCAAACACCCAGAATAACCAATTAACTATATTCCTATGTTAACTAAGTTACTCCGAATTCATTAAGTTCAAGTTCCAATTGTGGCTACCCCCGCCCGACAGGTATATGTCTATCATGTAAGGAATCTACCTAAGAGACATATACCCTAAGGTGAGATCGTGAGCTATTGAATCTAAGGCTGAAACCTAAAATCCATTTCTCAAGTTCATTTTAAGTTTACCACATCAATCTTATTAATGGCTAGTTAACAAGAAGCATTAAGCTTAAGATTCAATAAAGAATCCAAAACATCACACATAATATAATTAAATCAATTATTAAACTCGTGAATATTATGCTTCATCACTTCCCTAGACTAAAAATAAAATGATGGGGTTAGGTGATCTACCTTTAATATTTCAAATGTAGAAATCTCACTTATTATAATATAAAAATTATCAGTGTTACCCATTTAAGTCAAATCATCCATAAAGGCGGTGTTATTATTTGTCCATAAACCAGCCATATAGGCTGTAATCATCTGTCACCTAAAGACCGACCATATAAACGGTGTCATATTATGTCAAATAAATAAAAACAGCCATTAAGGCGGTATCAACAGTAATCCATATTATTAAATTATAATTTTCATAGTATAAAATAAGTTAGATTAATCTACCTCATCATATTAAAGGTTTCACCCTTCCCCCAGAGGAAATTAACTACTAAAAATAAAAGAAAGTAACACAAACAAACTATTATTACTAAAAAAAAAAAAAAAAATACATTACAAAACTACTAATTAAAACACACAAGATACAATCCTAATTCCTTATTAAGAAACAAGGAAAGTATGAAATTTACAAATGAAATGGCTTGTTATTTATAGGTAAAATTTTACCTTCACCAAACATGGCACCAAATCCTTTGACAATTTCCATTTTTTATTTTATTTTATTTTGTTTTTTGTTTTTTTGAAAATGACTTTAATAATTACACATAACACACTTCCGGACATTTTATCAAATGTCAAGTCAATCTCCAAAATTCAAGCGCATATACTTATACATTTTCATATTCATTTACATACTGATCGGTGAAATCACACACGTAACGCAAGCGCATGTATCGCTCAAGTAGTATAAAAATATCGATCCCACGATGACTTAATTTCTACTGTTGTTATTAATTATTGATGCTAAATTTTTACAGGTATCTAATTGGGATGAGAATGAATGATTGCTTGATTGGTTCATTGAATGTGGATTTGCTAAATAAAGAAAAATATAAAATAAAACAAAGGAAATTAATAATAAAGAAAATAAATATCTAAGGTTGTGATTCCACACAATATTATTTTAAAGATGAATTGATTCTCTTATACATGTGTAATAAATTAGTTTGTTAACCTGGAACATGAAGATATGCAAAAGCCTCTTCTGATGGTCAGATGCAACCACCTACAATAACCCAATTAACTATATTCATATGTTAACCAAGTTACTCCGAATTCATTAAGTTCAAGTTCCAATTGTGGCTACCCCCGCCCGATAGGTATATGTCTATCATGTAAGGAAATCTACCTAAGAGACATCTACCCTAATGTGAGATCGTGAGCTATTGAATATAAGACTGAAACCTAAAATCCATTTTCCAAGTTCATTTTAAGTTTACCACATCAATCTTATTAATGGCCAGTTAACAATAAGCATTAAGCTTAAGATTCAATAAACAAGCCAAAGCATCACACATAATATAATTAAATCAATTATTAAACTCGTGAATATTGTGATTTATCACTTCCTTAGAATAAAAATAAAATGATGGGGTTAGGTGATCTACCTTTAATATTTCAAATGTAAAAATCTCACTTTATTATAATATAAAAATTATCAGTGTTACCCATTTAAGTCAAACCATCCATAAAGGCGGTGTTATTATTTGTCCATAAACCAGCCATATAGGCGGTAATCATCTGTCACCTAAAGACCGACCATATAGGCGGTGTCACATTATGTCAAATAAATAAAACCAGTCATTAAGGCGGTATCAACTTTAATCCATATTATTAAATTATAATTTTCATATTATAAAATAAGTGAGATTAATTTACCTCATCATATTAAAGGTTCCACCCTTCCCCCAGTGGAAATTAACTACTAAACATAAAATAAAGTAAACACACACAAACTATTATTACTAAAAATAAAAATAAAAATACATTACAAAACTACTAAATAAAACACACAAGATACAATCATTAATTCCTTATTAAGAAACCAATGAAAGTATGAAATTTACAAATGAAATGTTTGGTATTTATAGGAAAAATTTTGCCTCCACCAATTTCTCCACCAAACATGGCACCAAATCCTCCACCAATTTCCATTTTTTATTTTATTACTATTTTTTATTTTTTTGAAAATGACTTTAATAATTACACATAACACACATCTATGAACTTCAAAGTTGTAGATCTTTAAGTCTTCTTTAATTTGAAACTTGAATCACCTCAATCTGATATCAGAGTAAACGGTTATGGCTAAAATACGACAATTGTGCAAAGCTGAAATTTCCGAAATTGTACTTCGTTAGAACGTCATTTCAATCTCCAAAATTCAAATGTCAAGTTCAGTTTTTGCCCTTATTTGTTCCACATTTCGTCCTGAATGATTCCATTGAGTCCCGATTTTATTTTATCTGTAAAATAAATAAAAACACATCAAATGTTCATAAAACCCGAGAAACCATACAAAATATTAGGTCAAAAGGGTAGTAAATATTGATATATTTTTCGCTCATCACACTCCCAAACCTAACATTTAGCTAGTCCTCGAGCAAAATAATAAAATAAAATAAAATAAACAACTTTAAAAATAAAATTAAACTAAGCCACTTTCTTAGGGATCACAGTTGCATTTAGCGTATGCAACAAGCCTTTAAACCCCTAGGTGTCCCTAGTGGACAAGTTGTAGTCTCGTGAGGGCTTACAGTGACGATACCCACAAACGTCAATGAAATGCACAAAAAAATAAAAGGACAAAAGGAAATAAATAAAGAAAAGAAAAGAAAATAATAGCTATATATACAATGTCCTCAGAGAATGTCTAGCAACAAAGTTAAAGGAACCTTAAAAATGCAAACTACAACTAAAATCATTTCCTTTGAAGAAAGTATCTAAATCATACTCTAAGTGTGTGTGTGAATAATTCTGCAAACAACTTCGACTCTAAGTTATCAACTATGTGATTTCATCTCAATTCTCAGTAGCTAATGGGTCAAACCAGCCTGACTATCTAAAATTGTTCTGTCTACTACAATATGCGCAAAGTGAGGTATGATGATTTTTTTTTATATATAACATCTTAACCCATGTAGCGAGCTTTGGGCCAGTGACTCTCAAGTCAGTTTGCTTTAGGGCACTAGGTGTTAAGACACCCCTACGGACTTAATTACTCGGATCTCGGATGTTTAAAGGTTCTACCATTTGACGCGAACAATCACTGCTTACTGAGGCAAGACGCCCGGTTACTAAGTAGAAATTTTATTAATTAACTAACTCAAACTTTCCCGTTTGACGCGAACAGTCACTGCTTACTGAGGTAAGACGCTCGGTTACTAAGTACTAGCTTGGTTAGTTTTTATTAAACTCTTTTTTTTATCATCATACCGCAGATAAAAAAAATATGTAGACATAAACATATATTTAGGCAAACGGTCATTCATCAACCACCGATTATTTCAACTAGTCAATTTGTCAATTCTTTATCATCTAACTGCTACATAACTATTTTTTTTAAGTGCATATGAGTCTGACCTAGATATTAGGTTCAAAGTATAAGATAAAAGTGAAATAAGCATTTATCTTTTCCTAGAACTTTTTACTAAGACAGACAATCTCATCATTAGACCATATATTTTTTATTTTTTATTTTATTTTTAAATAAAGCATGCAGAAATTAAAACACACAAAACATGAAACACACGACATGCAGAGAATAAAAACATGCATGAAAGAAAAATTTTGACGGAGAAAACAAATAAACAAAACAACCTCACCCTCAAACCTAAACCTATCATTGTCCCCAATGTGTCACAAACACAAAGAATGATAAGGAATAATATTACCGTGATTTCTTTTAGGGGCCATTTAACTTCTTCTTTTTTGACAAAATCGAGTCATGTGATGAATATATCCACTAGGACGCGTATCAAGAGTTGACTTCTTACTCCGCCGTCTCTACTGAATTGACTTTTTAACTTCACGATTTTGTCAAACTTTATTCTGTGATAACCTCATTTTCACTGGTTTGCTTTTCTTTAAGTGCTCCGTCTATGTTTTTCCCTGCAAAATAACACACAAAATTAAAAACTCTACAACATGTATACACAAAATATAAAAATTTAAATTTAAATGAAAATGAAAATAAAATTTTTTGCATGGGTTGCCTCCCTGCTAGCGCTAAATTTATCGTCTTCAGCCAGACGTGACTGAAGTCCATCCGTCAATGAGGTTTCAGCGTGGTTTTAGACGTCCGATTAAAGACAATCACATGAGTGTTGCTTTTGAAGGGTCTCTTCCAACAGTAAAGTGACAAAAAGAATTGTTTCATTCAGTGTTTGTGCCACCTTTTTAAACTTTGTCGCTCCATTTGGTCCTGAAAAGAAAGAAAGAAAATCAGGAGGTCTAGTACGGTGCTTGACTTTGAATGGGAGTTCCATTCTGTCAAGCTTCTGGGCGGTGTTTTTTATTTGTACTCCCCAAAACAGTGTTGTTTCTCCTGAATGCATGAGATCTTTAATATGGTAAGACATTTGCTCATCCATTTGTTTTTCTTCTTGCTCCACATTTTCTTCACAGATTTATTTTTAAGATTTCTTTGTTCAGCTCTTCATCTGTCATCTGTGAAATGCATGCTTCATATGTGTCAACCTGAGGATGTAAAAATGTGTCTGATTGTAGGTCTTTATCCTTCGTGGTTAGTTTGAATAGTTCAGGTAGCTCTTCTTCAAACATCAATGCAATGCATGCTCCAAGATCTTCATTTTGAGGATGCAGAGTTTCATCATCACTTTTTGGTGTAGTTGGTACAAGCAGCTCTGCTTCTTGTTCCTGATCAAGTCCGATGAATAATAAAGATAAAATTGAGATTCTGCTGGTTCGGGCTTCTGAAATGATACCTCAGATTCTTGATACTGCTCAGCCTCTTCTCTGTTAAGGTGTCATCATGAAATGCTTGGTACTCGAAGGCTTCGTCAGTGTTATTTGAATTTGTTCCGTGAGGCATGTAGTTCTGGTTGTTTATTATTTGTCTCAATTCATTTACCATCCTCTATAAGGTTTTGATTTGATCCAGAAACGTTGCATCATGTTCAACTTCCCGTTTCTCGAGCCTGTTTATCAATTGTCTTCCCACTGATGGTTTTGGTCCTTGAAGATCGTAGGTTGATGGTGGATAAAATGGAAAATGTGGTTCAGTGAAATATGTTGGTTCATTATATGAAAGTCTTTGATAGTTTTACCACCCTGAATTATAGTTGTATATGCATTGATCGCTCGGGTGGTTACCATCACATATCTCACATCTCCCCACTACGTTCTGAAATGGTTGGGTAAATATTGTATTGAATGGTTTTGACATCCAGTGATAATTGGGCTGAACAATATGCCTCAGAAAACCGGACTGATGCCCCCTAATATGGGGTGTATCTTCACCTCGTAAAGCTCGTAATTCTTCCATCGCCCAATAGTGATCCATTTTTCAACCACCTGAAAAATAAAAGAAATAAATAAAAATTACAAATAAAAATAAATAAAATTAGATACAAGTAAAATAGATAGCTTCAAAATTAATAACTCAAGAAAAATAAGTCCCCGGCAACGGCGCCAAAAACTTGATCGGTGAAATCACACATGTAACGCAAGCGCACGTATCGCTCAAGTAGTATAAAAATATTGATCCCACGAGGAGTTAATTTCTACCGTTGTTATTAATTATTGATGCTAAATTTTTAGAGGTATCTAATTGGGATGAGAAGGGAATGATTGCTTGATTGGTTGGTTGAATGTGGATTTGCTAAATAAATAAAAATACAAAATAAAACAAAGGAAATTAATAATAAAGAAAATAAACATCTAGGGTTGTGATTTCACACAATATTATTCTAAAGATGAATTGATTCTCTTATAAATGTGTAATAAATTAGTTTGTTAACCTGGAACACGAAGATATGCAAAAGTCTCATCCAATGGTCAAATGCAAACACCCAGAATAACCCAATTAACTATATTCATATGTTAACCAAGTTACTCTGAATTCATTAAGTTCAAGTTCCAATTGTGGCTACCCCCGCCCAACAGGTATATGTCTATCCTGTAAAGAAATCTACATAAGGGACATCTACCCTAAGGTGAGATCGTGAGCTATTGAATCTAAGGCAGAAACCCAAAATCCATTTTCCAAGTTCATTTTAAGTTTACCACATCAATCTTATTAATGGCCAGTTAACAAAAAGAATTAAGCTTAAGATTCAATAAACAAGCCAAAGCATCACACATAATATAATTAAATCAATTATTAAATTCGTGAATATTGTGCTACATCACTTCCCTAGAATAAAAATAAAATGATGGGGTTAGATGATCTACCTTTAATATTTCAAATGTAGAAATCTTACTTTATTATAATATAAAAATTATCAGTGTTACCCATTTAAGTCAAATCATCCATAAAGACGGTGTTATTATTTGTCCATAAACCAGCCATATAGGCGGTAATCATCTGTCACCTAAAGACCGACCATATAGGCGGTGTCACATTATGTCAAATAAATAAAACCAGCCATTAAGGCGGTATCAACTTTAATCCATATTATTAAATTATAATTTTCATATTATAAAATAAGTGAGATTAATTTACCTCATCATATTAAAGTTTTCACCCTTCCCCCAGCGGAAATTAACTACTAAACATTAAAGAAAGTAAACACACACAAACTATTATTACTAAAAATAAAAATAAAAATACATTACAAAACAACTAAATAAAGCACACAAGATACAATCCTTAATTCCTTATTAAGAAACCAAGGAAAGTATGAGATTTACAAATGAAATGACTTGATATTTATAGGTAAAATTTTCCCTCCACCAAACATGCAAGAAGTTTTACAATTTCCATTTTTTTTTTTTTTTTTTTTTTTTGAAAATGACTTTAATAATTACACATAACACACTTCCGAAAGTTTTATCAATTTCGGTCCTGAAAACTTCAGAATTCGAAATTATTATGAGCTTTAAAGTTGTAGATCTTTTAGTCTTCTTTAATCTGGAACCTGAATCACCTCAATCCGATATCGGAGTAAAAAGTTATGGCCAAAATACGACAATTGCGCAAAGCTGAAATTTCTGAAATTGTACTTCGATAGAACGTCATTTCAATCTCCAAAATTCAAATGTCAAGTCCAGTTTTTGCCCTTATTTGTTCCATCTTTCGTCCTGAATGATTCCATTGAGTCCCGATTTTATTTTATCTGTAAAATAAATAAAAACACATCAAAACTTTCATAAAACCCGAGAAACCATACAAAATATTATGTCAAAATGGCGATAAATAGTGATATATTTTCCGCTCATCATATACATAATTTCATATCGTTACAAGTTCATACCTTTACGTACATTCATACATACACATAAATATTAAGCTTATCAAACATTTCACTTTAAAACACATCAATACATACATACAGACATTAATATCATTGAACCTCTCACTTCGTATCATGGTAATAACAAAAGTCATACCTGCGGTGGTCGTTTCACTTAACTAAACATAGCCTTGAACTCCTTCTCAAACTACTTCTTAACTATCATCTTTTTAACCTAACATATTGATCATATATATACATATATATTTATATTCAAAACAAGAATTCACCAATTAAGCTCTCATCGCATGAGTTACTTATCTGGCTTCACGAACACTCCAGGTCTTATTCAAGTCTACCAAAACAAATGGGGAAATGCCATTAGAATCATAACTTATGAAATTCTCGACTTAACTTTGACAAAGTTCCAGATCTTCCCTGGATAACCAAATCGAGTCTGATTTCAATGTTTTCAGTTTCATTACTCTTAAAATATCATTACAAATTATTCTAAACCACTAGTTCACTTAAATCCCCGGTTTACGTATTTTTGGAAAATCTTCCAAAAAAGTTTCTGTAAACGTTACGGAATGGTCCCGAACCCTCCGAACCTACCCAGATTTATCCAAACATGTTCGTAATATCATATATAACTCATAACTATCAATAAAATCGAAACACATCATTATACGCAAAAATCTACTTTTACCGGAAACTTGCATATTCTATCGGATTGATCCAACTTATTCCGTTTTCACTTAGATTCTACCAAAAGCACATATTCAATATACCCATGCTCAAATAACTCAATTTATATCAATATGTTATTCTACAAACTTATTGGAAATATTTGAATATTTAACGATAAATTTGAAATTATCGAGAGGTCTTGTCAAGATTTCGAGGGCATATACAGACTCCAAACGATCCCACAAACGCGTTGTAATTGACGGAATTCTGATTGGAGCTACTGCTCATTGTGGGTCACTATTCACTTTATCTTGCTCTCTTGTTCCGCATGTAACCATGCACAGAACGAAAAATCTATCACTGCCAACTTATAGTACTCTCCGAGAGCTTCGATTTGGCGGGTGGCTCGGGCCATGAAAATAAGCAACGAGTCGGTATCGACAAACCCATCACCACATGTTTCTTCCTCCTTTCCGCCATTTATCGGCGAACTGAGGTATGTCATCGGCCACCACAAGGTGGCGGTGGATGGCGACCCCCCTCTGGCTGGTCGTGTCGGGCAGCGATGGCCGGCAGGCCACTGGCGTGACCAGCAACTCAAAGAGCGAATTTGGGGGGTGAGGGCGAATTGGAGATTTGGAAAATTATTTCATTTTAGTAATTAAAAGAAACTGTGGTATTTATAAAGAAGTTTATGAAATTTATGTTCAGTCCCCCACGAAATTGCAATCAATCCCTTGTCATGGGGCTTCTTCAGAAATTCATATTTTTGAAGTTATTCTGATGTAAATTTCGAAATATTTTCAACACGAAAGTTGTTCGTCTCGGAAAAATGAGTTTGACGGTTCAAGATTCAGCTCAATCGGAGTTTGTTTTCTATTTTATAGCAGAAATAATAAACTGTTATACGTATATCGATATAAATAGAAATCGCATAACCGGTCCTTGAAACCACGTATTTTCCAACGCGACGGGGCTTCTCTTTCAAATATTCCGATCTATATTCCAACACATAAACTCTGATTTTCAAACATTGTCCAACTCCAAAGCCAAACATTAATTCGAAAATCTTTCAGCTCTGTTCCAAAAAATTTCGAGAGATTAAAAAAAATAGAAAAAAGAAAAGTCTTCCTAAAGAACCCTAAGTGAGAGAAATTTGGGGAAATCAAATCCTATAGCAATTTTGTTGAAGAATTGGAATTTTTAAGGTAAGTTTCCTTAATTCTTTCATTAGAAAATTGTTTCCCTTTGCCTTATTTGAATACATATGATGTATTGTTTTTTTTTTCCTCCTCTTTAATATGGGTTTTGCTTGTTGAAAGATTGTTGGAAGAAAGTATGCATGTGTGATAATCTTTTAAGCTTAATAAGTGTTATTGAAGTTTAATTTGGTTCAAGAATGATGAGTTGTCATTCTAGAGTTTTTATATCACTTTATAAAATCCTAGAATTGTTCTTGTGTATTTTTTATTATGGAGAGACACTTGGAATGTTGAAAAGTATAGATTAAAGCTACATTGAAAGTCAATATTTGTGTAATTTGATTAATTGAATTTTTTTAGGGTTTATGCCTAATACTAAAATTGGGGCTTTTTATTTTATGGATGTAATTAAGTATATTAAAAGTATACTAATCATTTTGGTAGTGTTTTGGAAATACTTAAATCTGTAATTGGTACTTTTGGACTAAAATGAAAAAAATAATAAAGTTTGCATATATTGGTAATTTCGGCCAATGAGTAATTTGGACATTTCCAAATTTGATTTGGAATTCAATATTAAAATAAATAATTTATTTTAATTATCTAAAGAAAATTTTTGAAATTAGAAAAATTCGATTTTTCACGTTTCGCTGCGATACCCGATAAAACCGTAAATACATTAACAAAACCAACTCTTCCATGGTAAATCTACTAGTTATTTTCAACCGGACACTACAACAAATTTCACTTTTTGTGGCGAAAATTTTCGCCACTAAAGTCATTTTTATCGTAGTGGGATAATAAGCAATGTGGTCACATCTCCTGGTAATATGAGAGTTTATATACAAGATATGGAAACATGAACATTCCATTCCACGAACATCTGAATGGAATCGCCTCTTCCAAAAAGCTACTGATCAACAGGCTGTGGAACAGATCTTGTAGGATTAGAATTCCCCTTGCCATTGATTCTGGATTTATTAGTCGTGGGTTTATTGGAGCCAGGCGTCACTTTAGCGTTAGTTCTACCACTGGTTCTATCTATTAAACAATTCTGATTAAAACGATAAAACCGGATAAAATCATTAATAATTTTAATTATTATAAATTTTTTATTTTTTATTTTTTAAATAAATAAAAATTAAAAACTAATCCAATTCACTGGTTTTGACCGATTTTTTAAAAATTCAACTTTTAATATTTAACCAGACCAAACTCATTATCAATTCTTGATTTAACCGATTCAACCGATCCATCCCATCCGATTTTCAAAACATGATATTTGAGAGAAAATAATTTATAGCATCATCTGATGTTTCTTGACTTATTTATTATATATGTAGTTTCCATGTGTGCAGCTAATTATTGAGAGCCCACTCATGACTTGTTCAAAAATCTTCACACTACACCTACTTATTTAAAGGACCTCTACATATATATATATATATATATATATATATATATATATATATATATATATATATATATATATATATAATTAGCAAAAGAATAATTATTTTGATCCAAAAATGAAGCAGCAGCAGCTGCTGTGGTTTGTTACAATGGCACTGTGGTGCTTGATAATGCTGTTGTTGTAAATGTATTATTAAATAAGTTTAACATACATATTAAATTAAATATATCACTAACATATCAAATCAGAATATAAACCATGAGATTTAGAAAAATCTGGAAAAAAAGGTTAAAGATGATAGAAAATTGGATTTAAGTCGAGTTGTCTCTATCCTTAAGAACTTATTAGCTCCGCTTCGGTGCTCTATTGATGTCTTGTGGCTAACGTTCTCTCAGGATTACTTGGTTGCTTCTGTAGAATGGGGCACTCCTTATTACAACTTGTTTGGTTACTGTGTTCTTACATGTACTTGAACAACAGTAAGCTGAACATAAATGATACAATTAACGAAAGTGAAACAATAAACAGAATAGCAACATGACACGTACAGACAGACAGAAACGAATAAGTAAAACAGTCGACAGTAAAACAGCAGCACGAAAGCAGCTCGAACTGAGAAAATTTCGAGGCTTGTTGATGCGGCAACAATCTCCTTAAAACAAATTTGTCCCCTACCGATTGGTGCAGTAGAACGCGAGACGTCTGTTTCCCAGGATGTAACGGAATAGACGAAAATTGGGCACCACCAAATTCGACTGCAACGAACAACTGAAGTGTTTGAACTCTCCTAACAAGAACTTGTTTTCTGTAAAAACTCAAGAAAACGAAATAACACTTCCACTATTTTAAAGAATTAACATGCCAATTAATCACATGAGTGGGAGACCTTCTATTGCTTGTAACCACCAAGTTGATTAATGTCATTAATTCAATTCTGTTATTGAACTTTAAAAGGCTTTGAAAAAAATTAAAGAGACATGCAAAAATTGGCTGGGCCAGGCCCACAATTTTGGTCCGGCATTCGTGTACGCAGGACACGCGGGTGCACACGAGCCAAGCTTGATTCGGATTTGATTTGCACCCCCCCCCCCCCGCGCACGTAGAGAGAGCCTATATCCTTATAACTCTTTCCCATATACATATGAGCAATCATATATAAGCACAATTTTCCCTCTATAGCTTTCCCATATGGGACAAGCTAACTTCTCTTGATTTTTCAACACCAATGGGTGAACTTTGAGCAACAATTTCTCATTCACCCAAGCACCATTTTAAGCATATGAATATACCATTTCGAAGTACTCACGGAGGAGTATCTGAATCATTCAATAACAACCACTAACACGAAGTGGACCATGCTTAAAATTGAGCCTCAAAATGCTTACTTATAAGCATTTTTCAACAATCCCCCACATGAATGAAATTGGCGAAAAACGTCGAATAAAATTATTTTATAAAACATTTTATTTTGACCTAGAAGAGTTCAACGGTTCAACACCTGCATAGGATAGGTAGGCCTCAGCCTTTGAACCTTCCCTTGTGAAAATATATCTCATTTACTGGCTGACAGTGGACGCGATGTCATTGAACTGTACTGCCGTTCATGTAAATGGAGAATATATATCACACAGATATTTAACCTAACACATCTGAGTTCTCATTATTATGTTCATTTTGGCCATGAACATCAACCTGGTTCTGCAAGAGTTTCTAAGAATTGAGCCCCGTACAATTCTCTTTGAAGCGGCCCCACTTCTCTCTCACATAGGTGATTTCTTATTTAAGAGCATCTCGTAATACTCTGCTCGGATTCCCGACGCATAAGAATCATTAAAAGCCTTTGCTTAACCTCAATCCATACGAGCATCACTTTTCATTTCACCATAGGAATGGACTAGAGGGTAACCCCCCACAGTGAACCAATTATGTCTTTTACGAGTAGGTTGTCCCATTGAACCTAGATCTTGGGATCTCCAGTCAACAATGTTGGGTTTTCCTTCGTAATAAACATTTATCTAATGGGGTTTAGTCTCATTCCCCTCGATGATTTCACAACCAACTCTCTATTTCACCCTTTGGTTAGCGGATCTGCAATGTTATCCTTTGACTTTACATAGTCAATCGAAATAACTCCAGTAGAGAGTAATTGTCTAACGGTATTGTGTCTACGACGAATATGTCTAGACTTACCATTATACATATTGTTATGTGCCCTTCCAATTGCAGATTGACTATCGCAATGAATGCAAATTGCTGGCACTGGCTTAGGCCAACTTGGAATATCCTCTAGAAAATTTCGAAGCCATTCTGCTTCTTCAGCACACTTGTCTAATGCAATGAATTCGATTCCATTGTAGATCTGGCTATCACAGTCTGTTTGGAGGATTTCCATGATATAGCTGCACCTGCTAGTGTAAACACATAGCCACTGGTAGACTTTGAGTCTTTCATGTCAGATATCCAATTAGCATCACTGTATCCTTCGACTACAGCTGGATATCTATGATAGTGCAACCCATAATTACGAGTAAAACGTAAGTACCTAAGTACTCTCACTATTTCTTTCCAGTGATCAACCCCTGGATTACTCGTATATCTGCTGAGCTTGTTTACTGTACAGGCTATATCAGGCCTTGTACAACTCGATAGATACATCAAACTCCCGATCACTCTAGAGTATTCTACTTGAGATATACCATATCCCCTATTCTTCGATAGGTGTAGACTCACATCTAAAGGAGTTCTAGCCACAGCAGAATCATCATTGTTAAATTTACCAAGAATCTTGTCCACATAGTGCGACTGATCAAGAATAAGTCCATCATGGACTTCTCGAGATCTTTATTCCCAGAATGACATCTGCTAGACCCATGTCTTTCATGTCAAACTTGGAATTCAGCATATTCTTGGTAGATTTCACCATTTTAACATTACTCCCGACAATCAATATGTCATCAACGTAGAGACATAAAATGACATAGCCAACTTCTGTCTCTCTGACATAAATGCATTTATCACATTCATTGATTTTGAAACCATTTGCCAACATGGTGTCATCAAACTTTTTATGCCACTGTTTCGGGGCTTGTTTCAATCCATACAAGGATTTAACTAACTTACAGACTTTCTTTTCTTGTCGGAGCTATAAAGCCTTCAGGTTGTTCCATGTAGATTTCTTCATCTAAATCTTCATTTAGAAAGGTGTTTTCACATCCATCTGATGTACCTCAAGATTGCGCAAAGCTGCAATCGCTATTCATCCTTATGGAATTTATTCTCGTTACAGGAGAATAAGTATCAAAGTAATCAAGACCTTCACGTTGTCTGTAACCTTTAATTACAAGTCTTGCTTGCTTTGTACTGTCAATTGATCCATCTGCTTTATTTTCTTTTTGAAAATCCACTTGGACCCTAAAGGTTTACATCCTGGAGGAAGATCCACTAACTCCCAGGTGTGATTTTGTAAGATGGATTCAATTTCACTATTGATGGCATCTTTCCACAAGCACCATCAGTTGACCTTACAGCTTCGTTATAGCTTTGAGGATCATTCACTAGCAAAAATGTCAGAAAATCTGGACCAAATGATTTTTCCGTTCTAGCTCTTTTGCTACGTCTTGGTTCAAGTTCAACAACTTGTTGATCCTCTGGAACATTTATGTGTTCTTGGTCCTGACTATCTTCAATGATAGTCTCATGTGCCCGTTTGTGCACATTTGAATTCGAATTAGTTTTACAAGGAAAAACATATTCGAAAAAGATGCATTCCTCGACTCCATTATCGTATTCTTGTGAATATCTGTTATATTAGACTCATGCACAAGAAATCGATAAGCATTACTGTTATGTGCATATCCTATGAAAACACAATCAACAGTTTTTGGTCATATCTTCACCTTCTAGGTGGAGGAATGACTACCTTGGCAAGACAACCCCCACACTCGTAGGAATTTATAGGAAGATACTCTTCCTTTCCACATTTCATAAGGAGTTTTCCCTACTTCTTTCCGTGGTACCTTATTTAAAAGGTAATTAGCTGATAAGACAGCTTCTCCCCACATATTCTGAGGTAAGCCAGAGCTGATTAACATAGCGTTCATCATCTCTTTCAAGGTACGATTCTTTGTTCTGCAATCCCATTGGATTGAGGTGAATAAGGAGCTGTGGTTTGATGTATGATTCCATTTTGTTCACAAAGTGATTCAAAAGGAAAAACATACTCACCACCACGATCACTTCTTAACTCCTTAATTCTTTTATTCAGTTGGTTCTCAACTTCATTCTTATAGAGAATAAATTTCTCTATAGCTTCGTCCTTGCTTTTCATCAAATACACATAGCAAAATCTCGTGCAATCATCAATAAAGGTAATAAAATATTTATTACCACCTCTTGATTGTATTGAATTAAAATCACATACATCGGTATGTATTAGATCAAGTGGTTCAGAGTTTCTTTCAATACTATGAAAAGATGATCTAGTCAGTTTGGCCTCAACACAAGTATCACACTTATGTTTGTTATCAATTTTAAAATTGGGAATGTGGTTCATGTTAATTATTTCCGTAATGAATTAAAATTAACATGTCCTAATCTACCATGCCATAGATTAGAGTACTCAACAATATAAGCAGAAGAACTAGCTTTATTGATATTTTTAGGTTTAACAACCATTACATTGAGCTTAAAGAGCCCATCAGTTACATACCCTTTTCCCACATACATCCCATTTTTAGTTAAAACTACTTTATCAGACTCGAACACCATCCGGAATCCGTGCTTGTTCAGAAGTGATCCAGATACAAGATTCTTCCGTATTTCTGGTACATACAGAACGTTGTTCAAAGTCAACTCTTTCCCAGATGTCATCTTCAGAATCACCTTGCCTTGACCTTCAATCTCAGATGTTGCTGAATTTCCCATGTATAATTTTTCCCCCCATTACCAGTAGGCTCAAATGAAGAAAACATGCTCTTGTCCGAGCACACATGTCGAGTGGCACCAGTGTCAATCCACCACTCTCTTGGGTTAGAACCCACCAGATTCACCTCAGAAACCACAGTTGAAAGGTTAATGTCTGAAACATCTTGAGTCATGTTTTCCATCACATTAGCCTCTTGATTCTTTTTCTTCTTCGGCAGTCTGCACTCAGAAGACTTGTGACCCATTTTGTCACAGTTGAAGCATCTTCCTTGAAATTTGGATTTCTTGGAAACTCCTCCTTTAGGGCCCATCTTTGACCCTTTGTTCTTAGGGTTCTTGTTCTTATGGCCATGTTCAACAACATTTGCTTTGGCCTCATGAGTTATTCCTCTCTTGTCAGATACTCTGTAATCTTCCTCAATTCTAAGCTTAAGAACCAAGTCTTCAATGCTCATTTCTTTTCGTTTATGCTTTAATAATTCTTGAAATCTTTCCAACCAGGTGGTAGTTTTTCAATTATCGAGGCTACTTGGAAGGTTTCACTTAAAACCATCCCCTCAGCATGAATTTCTGCTAGAATAATTTGCAATTCTTGTACTTGACTTAACACAGTTTTGGAATCAACCATCTTAAAATCTAGGAAACGGCCTACGAAAAATTTCTTAGTACCGGCATCCTCAATTTTATATTTTCGGTCTAAAGATTCTCAAAGCCATTTTGCTGTTTTCATCCCGGCATACACACTGTACAAGGAATCACTCAGCCCATTCAGCACATAATTCCTACATAGGAATTCGGAATGTTTCCAAGCATCGATCGCACTGATCACTTGGATATCAATCTCACCCTCTACAGGTACAGGAGCATCTTCCTTTAGAAACCTCGCAAGGTTCAACGTGGTCAAGTAGAAAAAAATTTTATGTTGCCACCGTTAAAATTTTGTCCACTGAATTTTTCAGGTTTTTCTACAGCAGGATTGACATGGCTCACATGTCCAACATGTTGTCTAGCCACAGAGGCAGAACACCTTGACCAGCCACAGCGGCTGCCATATTAAGCCCAGAGGCTGAAGCAAGTTGGCCAGCCGAAGAGGCTGCCACTGCACTTTGGCCAGCCACGGGGGCTGCCACAATATTCTGGCCAGCCGAAGAGGCTGCCATAGAAATTTGGCCAGCCACAGGGGCTGCCACAACATCTACTGTGTTTGGACTGTTTTCCATATCCAGAGAGTCGAATTTGTTTTAAGACTATTACAACTTGTTTGGTTACTGTGTTCTTACAATGTACTTTGAACAAACAGTAAGCTGAAAAGAAATGATACAATTAACGAAAGTGAAACAATAAACAGAATAGCAACATGACAAGTACAGACAGAGAACGAAATAAGTAAAACAGTCGACAGTAAAACAGCAGCACGAAAGCAGCGCGAACTGAGAAAATTTCGAGGCTTGTTGATGATGCGCAACAATCTCCTTAAAACAAATTTGTCCCCTACCGATTGGTGCAGTAGAACGCGAGACGTCTGTTTCCCAGGATGCAACGGAAAATAGACGAAAATTGGGCACCACCAAATTCGACTGCAACGAACAACTGAAGTGTTTGAACTCTCCTAACAAGAACTTGTTTTCTGTAAAAAACTCAAGAAAACGAAAATACACTTCCACTATTTTAAAGAAATTAACATGCCAATTAATCACATGAGTGGGAGACCTTCTATTGCTTGTAACCACCAAGTTGATTAATGTCATTAATTCAACTGTTATGGAACTTTAAAAGGCTTTGAAAAAATTAAAGAGACATGCAAAAATTGGCTGGGCCAGGCCCGCACAATTTGGTCCGGCATTCGTGTACGCAGGACACGCGGGTGCACACGAGCCAAGCTTGATTCGGATTTGATTTGCACCCCCCCCCCCCCCCCCCCCGCGCACGTAGAGAGAGCCTCTATCCTTATAACTCTTACCCATCTACATATGAGCAATCATATATAAGCACAATTTTCCCTCTATAGCTTTCCCATATGGGACAAGCTAACTTCTCTTGATTTTCCAACACCAATGGGTGAACTTTGAGCAACAATTTCTCATTCACCCAAGCACCATTTTAAGCATATGAATATACCATTTCGAAGTACTCACGGAGGAGTATCCGAATCATTCAATAACAACCACTAACACGAAGTGGACCATGCTTAAAATTGAGCCTCAAAATGCTTACTTATAAGCATTTTTCCAACACTCCTTTCTCCAATAACTTGAACAATGACAAATGGTGAAAACTCTCTCTTTATATGACTCTCTAGACAATGAAAGACTTGTTAATATTTTTGAATGAATAGAAATGAACTCAAAACCCCCTTTTATAGGCACGGAATGGTGCCTTTGTGGGCACCATTTGGTTTAGGGTGTAACCCTCCTAAGGGTTATACCTCTTCCTTTATGCCCTTTGGAGCCTAAAGGTGTGTTCTTCAAATTTAGAGGACATGTCTCTTCTACTTATGTCTTTTCTCTCATAAGACATTTCTTAAAAGACATGTCTCTCCTACATTTATACTATATATTTAGAGAATTTGCAACAATCTCCCACAATTCTCTAAATATTAATGCAGACACTTAATAGAGTTACCGTGAAATAAAACTGCATCGGAAAATATGGCTTTCGCTTTGAACCTTTCCTAGTAAATGACAATCAGATTTACTTGGAAAACCAGTGACTCATAGTCTTGAACTGTTTCGTCGTTGGTGTAAACCAAGACAATAGCCATCACACAGCTTTACTTCGACCATTTCTCGTCCTACGGTTGTGTTCAATTTGGCCAAGAACATTGGTCTTGGATCCATTAAGTACTTTAGGGAATTCAGCCTTTAAAATTCTCATGGAAGCGGCCTCACTTTTTATGTGAAATATGTGATATACTATAAAAAAATGTAATCTGCATTTACCCTCATTAGGACTTTTCTCCTAATATAGTAATCATTAAAAGCCTTAACTTATCATAACATTGACAGACAGCACTCTGCATCATTACAGGAATAGGAAAGAGTATAGAACTCTACAATGCTTGTTTTGAATTGCAAAAAATTTCAGTTGTCCCTTTTGAACATAGATATTTGGATCTCCAGTCAGCTAGGATGGGTTTTCCAAAGTGACAATTCTTAATTTATAGGCTTCAAGTTTATTCTCATCGATGACTTCTCAACTTGCTCTCTAGGTAAACATTTAGTAAGTGAATCCGCTAGGTTTTCCTTCGATTTGACATAATCTATCGAAATTATGCCACTTGAGAACAATTGTCATATGGTATTATATAGGCGACGTATGTGTCGAGACTTACCATTATACATTGTATTTTGAGCTCTCCCAATAACCGATTAAGTTGTTAGGGTTGGTGCTCTGAGCGCCAATCCGGATCGTATTTGTATTCGATTCATGAATACGAGCAATAACTTTTTCCATAATATTACTAATTTTATGGTAGCACCTCTTGTCTTTTATATACGTATTCGATCTAATTTGATTAGATTGAAACTAAATCCAGTTTAGTGATATGTATATATATTAAACAAAGACCCCGGGATTTACAACGTAGTGCGCAGTTACAACATAGCTTGTAATTGACATTGAGAAGTGTCACTATAAGTTGTATATCCTTAAATTAAGTTCCTGGACAAGATTTACTGACACGGGTCATTTAGTAAAATCTACTGAGACCAGTGCATGTCGTATATCGGACTTGGTTCGATGGTTTATCCCAATGAACCATGAGTCTTGGGAGACTCGTATAGACGTATAGGTGTTTATTTGATAAATACCGAACAACTCACCGAAAATTTCCTAATAGATGGTACACCAACGTCAATAGGAATCTTCTCGGGTTGAGTAGCATAGTGATTCTTTGACTTGAGATACCACTGTGGATATATGAGTTATCCTCCACACTTAGATGGCAGTCACGTCACCGATCTATTAAGATCAGACCTCCGCCTGTTCGTTGGGTGTGGACTCATGCTCATGATATCCTGTGAGTATCAAGAAAGGATCTGTCAGTTCTGTGTACAGAGCATAGGTAGTCCATTTGCGATTAGCAATCTGTTAAATCTATGGCCATAGTATACTTCGGAAGTGAGTTCCGAATGTTATTTAGAGATTTCTAATAGATACGTCGACAAGATTATTCCTATAGAAATTTGACGTTTATATCTATATCTCTGGAATAATCAGGATACCTGTGACGGATGGATTATAAATATGCATTGACCTCGACCTGTATGATTCAGCGAGTTTATCTGTGGTCGTCATAATTTACGGGTGGGTGAATTATGGACACGAAATTAGATTTCGTGATGGATATGCATGAATCTAGAGAGTCTCACTAATGAAATATACCCGTAGAGCACTATGGCAACTGTTATGAATAATACTGATTATTTATAACTCGTTTAAACGAAAAATACATGCTATCGGGACTTGATCGTCATTCCCGAAATAATGTGTATTTGTATTTAATATTTGATAATATTAAATACACATTAATTAAATATCAAATTGTGAATTTAAAATATATCATTAATATATGTATTTGAGATATTTATTGTAAATATAATACATATATATGAGATATTTATATTTATTATTTATTTAATTAATTGTTAAATAATTAATTAATTAATATTACAAATATCTTTTAATAATGATTTATGCTTTTCTTTGGCTTAATTCCATTAGTCCATTTGTTGTTTTTGCTTTATTAAAGATAAAGTAGTTAACTTTATTAAAGTAGAAAATGTGGACTAATGAGAATGAAATAAAAATAATTTAATTGTTTATTATTTTGGAAGCCAATAAAAAATAACTAAAAAAAAAAGCATATACAAAGGTTGTTAAAAAAATTCATTTTCCAGTGAGCTAAACTCACGCACATGGAGATGATTTTTGAAACAAAAATTGCAAAGAAGAGTGGATAGTATTTGAAGGAAAACAAAAGGAAAATCTTAAGCATTTTTGAAAATTAGTAAGTATTTCTTTATTTCCTTCAACATGAAAATTGTTTCAAATATTTTTAACTTCAAATTGTGTTGTTAAGATTATGTCTCTACTCTTTGATTTTGTAATTAAATTTTTTTAAAGCTTGTTGGATGTTATTAGCATGTATAATTGATTTATAAAGCTTATTAGTGTAATTAAGCTTAATAAATTAATTTGAAATTAAAGTTGTCATTCTAGAGTTGCTTAGCCATTCATAATTAACCTATAATTGTTCTTGGGTAATTTCATAATGGTGAGACTTGATTGGTGTGGTAATTGATGGATTAAAGTGTTGAATTAATTCAATTTAATGTAAATTATGTAATTGGACTAATTTATGAAATTAGGGTTCTAAACCTATTCCAATTTTGGGGCTTTTCATATATATTATATAATTTTATGTATATTTGATGTATGTCAAATTTAGGATTGATTGGATTTGATCTTGATGTGTTTTGAACAAATTGGGCCAAATTACAATTAATTGAAAAAACCGGGCAGTTTCGTAAATTCTGGAAAATCTGGACTGTTTCGGTAAAATCTGAAAAGTTTCTGGATTTTATTATAAATTCATGTATTTGACATGTATAAATTATTTTGGGTTGATTCGGAATCAATTAAATATGTATTTAAATATTTAAGGACCAAAATAATTAATTTGTAAAACTTTGGGGTCATTTGGTAATTATGAGAAATATGATTTCTTGGGTTGAAATTTCAGAATTTAAAATTGCTTAATTAAATAAATATGTTTATTTAATTGTTACAAGAAAAAATTTTGAAATCGGAAAAATCAGTTTTTCGCTTTCCGATGCGCCAACCCGTAATTCCTTTTAAAACCCCAACATGAGTATCACAATGTATGCTTATAGTTGGCACTGATTTTGTCCAATTTGGAATATCATCTAGGAAATTTCGAAGTCATTCCGCTTCTTCCGCTGCTTTGTCTAACGTTATGAACTCAGATTCCATAGTAGACCGGACAATAAACGTTTGTCTTGATGATTTCCATGACACGGCTGCACCACCAAGTGTGAAAATAAATCCACTCGTGGATTTGGAATACACTATATCGGATATCCAATTAGCATCGCTGTATCCCTCTAAAACAACATGATATCTCGTATAATGCAAACCATATTTTGAAGTTTATCTCAGATAACTCAAAACTCTTACTATAGTTTTCCAGTGGTTATGTCATGGATTGCTTGTATATCTGCTAAGCCTGTTTGCAGTTTGAGCGATATATGATCGTGTGCAATTTGTGAGATACATCAGACTTCCGATGATTCTCGAATACTCTAATTGTGATACGATTGAGCCAATATTCTTTGATAAATGAATAGTTAGGTCCACATGAGTTCTAGCCACATTTAGATATCCTTTATTATATTTCTCAATTATCTTCTCAACATAATGAGTCTGAGATAATAAGTACCCATCTGATGTTCTGGAATCTTAATTCCTAAGAACACATCAGCTACTCATAAATCTGTTCATATCAAATTTGTTGGTCAATACTTTCTTGGTAGACTGAATCATCTCATGATTACTACCAATTATCAGCATATCGTCTATATAGAGACACACAATGACATATTCTTTTTGAGTTGATTTAGTGTATACATACTTATCACACTCATTGATTTTAACTCACTTGACAATATCTCTTTGTCAAAATTTTCATATAATTGTTTGGGTGCTTGTTTTAATCCGTTTAAGGATTTTACAAGTTTACACACCTTCTGTTCTTGTCCAGGAGCATTGAAATATTCTGGTTTTCCATGTAAATTTCTTCATCTAATTCACCATTTAAGAATGTTGTCTTCACATCCATTTGATGTATTTCAATACCAAATATAGCTGCTATGGCTATTAGCATTCTTATTGACGTGATACGAGTCACTGGTGAATAAGTATCAAAGTAGTCAAGATATTGTTTTTTATCTATAACCTTTTATGACAAGTCTAGCCTTGTATTTATCTATTGATCCATCTGGTTTCATCTTCCTTTTGAAAATCCATTTGTAGCCCAGTGGCTTACAACCTGGAGGAAGATCAACCAACTTCCAAGTATTTTTTGAATGATAGAATCAATCTCATTATTGATAGTCTCTTTCCACAAAGGTGCCTCCGAAGAAGAAATTATTTTGTATACCTTTGAGGCTATTTTTCTAACAATTTATGTCAGAAAATCAGGTTCAAATGATTTAGACATTCTTTCTCTTTTGATACGTCTAGGTTCATTTTCCTCAATATTTTCATGTTGATTTAATTCTTGGTTAACTTGATCACTACTTGTAGCGGTATCAATGGTTTTTTTGAGAGACTTCGTTCTTTATTTTTCTTTACAATGAAATATCTCTTCAAAGAACGTCGAATTCCTCGACTCAATTATCATATTTGGATTGATGTCAGGAATTTCAGACTTATGTACCAAGAATCGATATGCACTACTATTGTGAGCATATCCAATGAATATACAATCAATAGTTTTTTGTTCTATTTTAACCTTCTTAAGTTTAGGTACCATCACTTTGGCTAGACACCCCTACACTTTCAGATATTTATAGGAAGATGCATGACCTTTCCACAATTTATATGGTGTCTTGTCCAGTCTTTTGTGAGGTAGCTTGTTCATAACGTAGTTGGCGGAAAGCAAGGCTTCCCCATCCCCACAAGTTCTGGGGTAAACCAAAGCTTGTCAACACGACATTCATTATTTCCTTCAACGTTTGATTTTTGCGTTCCGAAATCACGTTTTGTTGAGGCGAATAAAGAGCAGTAGTTGCGTGAATAATTCCATTATTGGAACCGTATGATGCTCTATTCATTTTAGCTTCAACACATGTTTCATATTTATGTTGGTTATCAATTTTAAATTTAGGTATGGGGTCCATATTAATTAATTTACTCATTGTATCATAATTAACATTTTCTACCCTCTCATGCCATACATTTTGTGACTCAATAATATAAGCAGAAGATGTAGTTTTATTATTAGCACTGTGTCGATTGAAAGTCATTACATTGAACTTGAAAATGCCCTCAGTGAGATATCATTTTCCTACATAGATATCATTTTTTGTCAGTACAAACTTGTTAGAAATAAATACAAGCTTAAAACCAATCTTGCTAAGGAGAGAGCCTGAAATCAAGTTCTTCCGAATATCAGGAACATGTAGAATATTCTTCAATGTAAGCTCATTCCTGGATGTCATCTTCAGAACCAATGTGTCTTGTCAAACCACTCTGGAGGTCGACGAGTTTCCCATTGTCAAATGATCGCCACCATCGATCTTCTGATAAGAGGAAAATATTTTATCGTCAGTATAAATATGACGAGTAGCCCCCTTGTCTACCCACCATTCTCTCGGATTCCCAACCAAGTTGGCTTCTATTACAACTACTAAGTGGTTCATCTCTGAGATCTCATCAATTAGCTACTAATTCTCGGTGACATGAGCCTCATTTTCTTGCCCTTATCCTGAGACTTCTTGTTTCCATAGTCCTTTTCCATGTGACCAGTTTTCCCACAGATGTAGCATTTCACATTGAACTTCTTGTTTACTTGGGAAGAATCAGCTTCATTGTTCTTTCTCTTTTTACTACCCTTTCCACCTTTGACAATGTTGTCCATAGACTTCATAGTCTTGTAGCTATCCTTCTCGAACTTCCTGTTGTCATATTCGATCCTCAATCAAACTCCAGGGTCTTCAAGACTCATTTTCTTCTTTTTGTGTTTTAGATAGCTCCTAAAGTCCTTACATGATGGAGGTAATGTTCAATAATTATGGCAACTCGAAACGTCTCGCAAAGTTTCATTCATTCATCCAATATTTCATGAATGATCAATTGTAGTTCACCCAACTGAAACATCACTGTATTTGAATCTACCATCTTGTAGTCCAGGAACCTACTCACGATAAATTTCTTCTGTCCGGCATCCTCGGTTTTATATTTCTTCTCGAGATATTCCTAGAAAATCTTCGCATAAGTCATGTCTTGGTACACATTGTACAGGGTATTATCAAGTCCTCCCAAGAGGTAGTTCTTGCACAAGAAGTCGTCTGACGACCATGTCTCTTCTCGCAGTTGCTTGACTGTTTCTGTTTCGCCCTCCACATGACCTGGAGGATCTTTGAGATACTTAGCCAACTGCAGTGTTGTCAGTTAGAACAACATTTTTCTCTGCCATTGTTTGAAGTTTGCTCTATTAAACTTATCCGGTTTCTCTCCATGAGCGACTGGTACTATGATATTTCCACTAACCATGTGTAACTGGAAATATGACAGTAATCAATAAGTTTGAAAATATATTGAAGAAGATGATGATCTTAAATCAAGTCGAATTGTCTCTGTCCTTAAGAACTTATTAGCCCCGTCTCGGTACTCTACGGATGTCTTATGGCTAATGTTCTCTCAGGATTACTTGATTTTTTCTTGTAGAATGGGCACTCTTTCTCCAAGAACTTGAACAATGACAAATGGTGGAAACTCTTTTGACTATGAAAACTCAAGACTTCCAAAGAGGTTGGACAAGACACAGTGGTTCTGAGGGCGCCACGTGGCAGCCATCCATAAACCAAGCCATGATAGTAGTCGCATGTAATATAATAAGGGCATGGGGTCTTACTTAGGTTAGTAGATAAGAAACAAATTCTAAAATACCCCAAGCTTGTAATATGAACGTGTGTATTTTTTTTCCGCAAGGGGTGTGGTTTGGTGGCAAAATGGCTTATAATTTGGTTGTCAGATCATGAGTTTGAGTCTAGATTGTGTATTTCTTGTAAAAGACTGGGACAGTTAAGAATTTTACATGCTCCATTTAAACTCGGACATTGTGACTTGGCAGCGAGATTTTCAACGTTCAAAAAAAAATTTGTGTTGGGCTTGTTTGGAATATTTTTTAGTACACTGTTTTCAATTTTGAAATATTTTAGTAAATCAAGCTAAAGATAGTTAAAAACTATAAATAAATAAAAAAATGTTATTTACATTTTATTAAGAAAAATAATAATTGGGTATTATTAATTTGGAAATATGATATTTTACTATTAATTTTGTGTCAAAATAATATTTTATTACTTTTCATGTTAGATTTGTTGGGGTTGTGGCGCGGGCGCAGCGGAAGCTCGCGGTTCGGGTGAAATCGTAATTTTAAAACTGTTTAAATTACCGAAAAAATTATTTCAATATCCAATATGAATAATTCATTCATATTTCACCTAAACATATTTATTCGATATCAAATAATGACATAAATAGTTAAGAAACATCGTGAAACTTTTACGAAAACTGTTTTTCCGCAAAATTGCCTAAAACGCGTTTTTGACCGAACCGACAACTCAATGCATATGAGGGTTGCCCATGTCAGCCCCAACAGTACTAAGGCAGTTCATGGGCTTCCCGAACAGTGACCAATTCACTGTTTGGGCATCCATCACCCGGTTGGCTCAAAAGTCACCCGGTAACGCCGTTTTTCGACGTTTTCACTTATTTCAACTCCGAAATAATTTTCGGCAATTGTTCCAACACCCAAAATACATCCAATACATTTAAACATCATATTTTCCATCACCAAAATAACAGATTTTCCAGATCTGATCTGGATGTGAAAACAGTCTACAATTCATGCTTTAAATCTAATTTTAGTAAGATTAATCTAATTAATCTTACACCAATCAAGTCCCACAATCATGAAATATCTCTAGAACAATTCTAGGTTATTTTAGAGTGGCGCAACAACTCTAGAAAGGAAACTAAGTTGTCCAACAACAAATTGAACCAAAATTACCTTAATCTAGTTCAATATATATTTACACATGCTATTAGCTTCTCAATCCATCATCCAATCCAAAAACCCCCCAAAAACCAAGAAGAAAAGAATCTCTACAACCATTGCAATGACACAAGAACCACAAAGAAATAATTTCCAAGCTTAAAGAAACATAAAGCTTACCTTTAATCTTCTAATTTCTACAAACTTTGTTGTTGTGTATGAGATTCTTCTTTATTTCTTCATTGGGCATTTTTAAGGATGAAGAAGCTAGGGATTTTTGTTCAACACCACCACCAAAGGAAAAAGAAAAAAATTCTCTTCACTTTAACCTAAAAGTGGCGTGAATGTGGTGTTTTAAAAATCAATAATTAAAGCAATTTTAATTTTAAAAAAAAAAATACTTGGTAAATTGCCATGACACTTGGCACAATATTTATCATATATTACTTTTAATATACTTTAAATAATAGTGTAACTTTTACACATTTAAATCAAATAATAAAAGTCAAATAATTATTATTTAATTTACATGTGTCATCAAATAATTTACCAAATAATATATATCTAATCTAATTATGTATCAAATACAAATACATATTAGAACAACCAAAATTACCTCTGGCATGTGTAAATTCGTTTACCGATTAAACGATTCGAATTAATTAATTTAATCCAGTGAAGTATTATGAATAATCTATATTATTCATAACGCGTTGACCAAATGCTCAACGAGTACACTTCATATTGTGGGACTCTCTAAGTTTAGGTTTATCCGTCACGAAATCCAATTTCGTGTCCATAATTCACCTACTCATTAATTATGATGACCACGGATAATATCGCTAAACTATGCAAGTTGAGGTCATTGCATACGTATAATCCATCTGTCACAGGCTATCCATATTATACCTAGGATATAGATAAGAACGTCAAATCCTTATGGTATAATATAGGCGACTTTCAAATTTAAGATCTCTAAATAACATTCGGAACTCGCTTCCGAAGTTATACCATGGCCACGGATTACTAGATCGCAAACACGTGTAGGATACTTATGCCTGTACACATGACTAATGGATTCTTTCTTGATACGCACTGGATATCATGAGCATCAGTCAACACCCAACGAACAGGCGGAGGTCTGATCTAAATATATCGGTGACGTGACTGCCATCAAAGTGTGGAGGATAACTCATATATCCATTGTGGTATCTCAAGTCGAATGACCAATATTCTCGCTCAACTCGAGAAGATTCCTATTGACGTTGGTGTACCATCTATTAGGAAATCTTCAGTGAGTCGTTCAGTGTTTATCAAATAAATACCTACATGTCTATATGAGTCTCCCGAGACTCATGGTTCATTGGGATAAACCATCGGACCAAGTCATGATATACGACATGTACTGGTCTCAGCGGATTTTTCCAACAGTCCCGTGTTAGTAAATCTTGAACATGAACTTTATTTAAAGATATACAACTTATAGTGACACTTCCCAATATCAATTACAAACTACGTTGTAACTGCGCACTACATTGTAAATCCTAGGGTCTTTGTCTAATATACACGTATCACTAAATCAGATTTAGTTTCAATCTAATCATAATTAGATATCTAATCGTAATTAGATCGAATATGTATATAAAAGACAAGAGGTTGCTATCATTAAATAAGTAATATTATGGAAAAATGAATTGTTCGAATTCATGAATCGGACATAAATACGATCCGGATTGGCACTCCGAGCACCAACCCTAACAGTTTCTCCCACTTGCTCTAGTGTCAATCCACGGTATCATATACACATCTAAATGTGTATCACATATTCATGGCCCTCAAGAGATCACCTATCACTCAAAAGGTAGGCAACAACAAGTAAGCCTGTTATAACAAATTGAGTTTGTCCAACAAACCCAATCGTTTCCCCTAATAATCATCATTCATATTTTATAGAACCCAAGTTCTACATCAATATGACTCAGATGCGATATCAATATTGTGTTATAGTTATTAAGTTGTCTATGTATTTAGAGATCAAATCCAAAATACTATGTAGACAACAGCAAATACAATACTAATATCAAAACTTCTAATCTATAAGGTCACTTTGTAACTTCGTAAGTCGATACTTCATAAGTTACAACTAATTCCACTAATATAGTAGAATCATCTGTGACACTCCCACTGCATCTTTCTGACTTTATATGGCATAAATCATCTAACGTTATAATTAGACTCAAAACTAATATGACTCTAATGATTGCATATTATATTCTCCATGAATAAGAAACTCGTTTTTAATATCTCAAAGATAACAAAGAACATGTTTTAAGACACATCTTATGGTCTATAGTATATCAAAATAACTCGTAACAATTACAATTAAATTGATATCTTTAATCGTACATAATATAGTATTCATTATGCCATCATCCTATAATGCAAAAGATTGATTAGACATTCTAATCAATTTCTCTTTCGATAAAGGAACCATCTTTTACGAAAGATGAATATTATATATAAAAGACACACTAACTGTCAAACAGTTATACTAACTGCCACACAGATAGTATTGATGTGTCCTTTATTAGATCATATCTAATGCACGACTAATGAGAGTATCTCATAAGTCTCTTATTTTATATCATATATAAAACTTTATATCAAATATAACAAGACTACTCCCACTGCTTTCAGGGAGAAAATAAGACTTAGGTAAATCTTTTACCTAATAAACATCTCATTATTACACTAATAATGATAATGTAGTTAGGATATATATAACACTAGAAAGAAATTTGTATGCTCCCACTGACCCTAATAATACATGTATATTCTCTATGTTTTGATAAAATCGGACAATCTGACTGTAATCAAAATTAGAGAACACAGATTTCCAGAAAGCTCACCTGAGTCTACAATAGGCTCTATAAGCTAGTATATCAAACTGTAATCCTAGCAGAATACAAATTCTATGGCCATTCTAGAATGAACTCTTCAAACAAAGAAACCACAATGGATTTCACATTCGAAGAAACCATTCAGGAACGCCACTTTGCATTCTTTAGCCAAAATACATAGTTTAATATCAACATTAACCAACAGATCTTTAATTGTTTAATTAGTGTGACTAGAGACAAGTTTTCTCGGAATCTACAATAGATTACTGAGTATAACTTTTCTCACTGTCATACTATAAAGGTCAAACCTTTAATTAGCTCACATTGCTTTTGCTGCGCAAACAGTTTGCACATTTTATGAACAATTCATAACGAAAGCTTAATCAAGTTCAAAACTTGATTGTAGTAAGCTACGAACAATCTTAGATCCATTGTTTAATGCTAATTTCCGAAATCGATATCAAATATCGCTCCAACTATAAATTATAGGATAATTTTCTTCAATAAGAAAACAGAACAATTAAGTATCAAATATTTCGCAAATGATTCTGACATCCTATTAGACTTATATGGAAGATGTCTAAGGGTCTTTTCATCTTATTAATTATGTAGTTCCATTTATAGTTTATCACTCTCACATTTGACTTCAATAAGTCAAGTCTTTTCTGCAATCGTTAACATCTAATGTTACACACCAAGTAATAAAACAATTTTATTACTCGGGATCGTAGGAAAGATATTCTATCAAATAGAATATAATATTCTATAAATAAAAATAAATGATAAATTTTTACTTGTACCTCCAAGGCGCAAATACTTTCAATTATATAACCATTATACAAAAGAAAGATTCAAATCTCAAACCGTTTAAGATTCAAATTTTCTACTTATACATATCATATATGTAACTGTAGAAACTAATGAAACCTTAATTAAAAAGATGAATTAGTATTACTGGAGCATATCCTCAAGAGTATTGAAAACTAATTCGGTAACACTCAATATCAAACGAATCAGATCATATAAGATTCAATTTCTCCCACTGATAATTCCATCACGATTGAATCGTAGAAGAATAATATTAAGTAAGAATCACATTCATTAAATAACTTTAAAACTAATTGCCATAAATTCATATGTTTGATCATATCAAACATCCTTGAACAATTCAAAGACTCACGATGAATTTTAAAATTATAGTTTTCAATACTTCAAATAGAATATCTTTGAACCATTAAAATATTCTATCCGCGTTTCATCAGAAACATATTGAAAGTTCTCAAACCATTCAAGACGTTCAATATATATTCTTTTAGAATCATGCAACTAAGTCATGACAACTCATTAACTAAGTTATGAAGTAAAGAAGACTATCCAGGCAATTTATAATTCATTAAACTACATACATCCAATGTATTAGTTTAATAAATATGTGGTTCAATGACGATCATGGTTAAATGAGATTTAATCACTTCATGAATACAATATTCATTAAATAGATGAGGATATATGGTGTGATTTTGTATCAGACCATCCTTTACCATACGGAATAAGCATCTAATGTTTATGTGATAAAATCTCATAAAGCATTGTTCTAAGTTATTTAGTTACCGAATATTTTTCTTAATGTTTATCTCTATATCAATGACACTATTAGTCATATTAAAATATGTAACAACTGTTTATAAAGAACAAGTAACTATCCAATAGTCACAACATCTGATATCAAATATCAAAACAATCATTAAATAATATTTTAAATAACTAAACGGGACTGATATCCAATACCTATAGTTGTTGTATTGTGAGAATCAATATTCTCTATACACAACTATGCACATCTCCTTTCTTAAGCTCTATAATTTGTCTTCAATTATTCACAACAATTGTAAATAATTGATTAGCAAACTGTGTCAGACGAATTACATCTAAAGGTCAATAAGCCAAGAAACATCATTATAAGATAAACAAATACATGATGGAGTTTTCTTAATGCCAGTCAAGAATCTCGAGACATGAACTAATTCATGTCAATTCTTACCGCACAAGAAACTATTCTCTCTAGACAATTATATCCTAAAACATATATCTATTTAGATTACTTATCGTGACTTAGTAACTAAGTCACTAACCATCTTGATTTTCAAGAAAATCGGAACAACAGTTCCCGATGGTTTTGACTAATCTAACAATATCTAAGTCTACTAACATTCTAGAACCTATTCTAGAAATTCGCAACCATAAGTGAAGTCAGAAAATATATTCAAATAATATGCATGCAGTGGATTAGAAGTTTAATTCTATTAACAATATAGAATAAGGAAAACAAAAGCAGCAATTTCCATAATAATACACACTGTTTTAGTTATGGATTTTTAACCCAGCAGTGTCTCCCACTACTTTACGTAATACCGTAATTCCCAACGGAAAATGGGAATTCAATAATTAAATCGAATTCCATGGTGAGAAGTGGACCCCATGAATATATTTTAACTCACAGCTTTGGCACGATCTCGCCTTCGTATATTCATTAGGTAGAAAACTCATTGTCAATCACACTCACTGTGACTCCTAATTTTGGTCCTGACCGTTTTTCATTATGACAGCTTTGGCACGTTCACAATGAGGCGTATCAAGGCTTCACTTGCCAATGACAAACTCAAGCTACCGATGTAGTCTTGACAGCTTTCGCACGTTCATGATTTCCACTTTCACTTGAATTTGTCTAGTATCAAATATACATCCGGCATCGATAAAATTCTATCAACTACACCCTCATTGCTTTGGCACTTTCTCGGATGCAGCCATAGAAAGATACCCATAAATCGTATTGACAAGACGAACCAAGAAACATGCATCCAATACATGTCACTTTACTGCCTTATTTAAGCGGGGATATTCCTCAAGAAAGTATTGCTCTACATCAAATGCAGAATTTAATCTAGATCAATTTCTAAACAGTTCAATTCTACCTTAGAAAATATAACTTAACTTAACCATTAAATTTTCGTTACGTTTCCCGTTAACGTAGAACCGAAAAGTCAAGAAATATCTAAATTATATGCATATGCAAACATCAAAATTTGATTATATATCATATATCAAGCATGACAAATGTAATGGATGAAGAATCAGACCTGCTCTGATACCATTTTTGTTGGGGTTGTGGCGCGGGCGCAGCGGAAGCTCGCGGTTCGGGTAAAACCGTAATTTTAAAACTTTTTAAATTACAGAACAAATTATTTCAATATCCAATATGAATAATTCATTCATATTTCATCTACACATATTTATTCGATATCAAATAACGACATAAATAGTTAAGAAATATCGTGAAACTTGTACGAAAAATATTTTTCTGCAAAATGGCATAAAAACGTATTTTTGACCGAACCGACCACCCAATGCACATTAGGGATGCCCAGGTCAGCCCCAACAGTACTAGGGCAGTTCATGGGCTTCGAACAGTGACTAATTCACTGTTTGGGCAGCCGTCACCCGGTTGGCTTAAAAGTCACCCGGTAATGTCGTTTTTCGCCGTTTTCACTTATTTCAACTCCGAAATAATTTCCGACAATTGTTCCAACACCCAAAACACATCCAATATATTTAAACATCATATTTTTCATCACCAAAATATCAGATTTTTCATATCTGATCTGGATGTGAAAACAGTCCACAATTCATGCTTTAAATCCAATTTTAGTAAGATTAATCTAATTAATCTTACACCAATCAAGTCCCACCATCATGAAATATCTCTAGAACAATTCTAGGTTATTTTAGAGTGGCTCAACAACTCTGGAATGGCAACTAAGTTGTCCAACAACAAATTGAACCAAAATTACCTTAATCTAGTTCAATATATATTTACACATGCTATTAGCTTCTCAATCCATCATCCAATCCAAAAATCCCCCAAAAACCAAGAATAAAAGAATCTCTACAACCACTGCAATGACACAAGAACAACAAAGAAATAATTTTCAAGCTTAAAGAAACATAAAGATTACCTTTAATCTTCTAATTTCTACAAACTTTGTTGTAGTGTGAGATTCTTCTTTATTTCTTCATTGGGCATTTTTAAGGATGAAGAAGTTAGGGATTTTTGTTCAACACCACCACCAAAAGAAAAAGAAAATAATTCTCCACCTTAACCTAAAAGTGGCGTGAATGTGGTGTTTTAAAAATCAATAATTAAAGCAATTTTAATTAAAAAAATACTTGGTAAATTGCCATGACACTTGGCACAATATTTATCATATATTACTTTTAATATACTTTAAATAATAGTGTAACTTTTACATATTTAAATCAAATAATAAAAGTCAAACAATTATTATTTAATTTACATATGTCATCAAATAATTTACCAAATAATATATATCTAATCTAATTATGTATCAAATACAAATACATATTAGAACAACCAAAATTACCTCTGGCATGTGTAAATTCGTTTACCGATTAACGATTCGAATTAACTAATTTAATCCAGTGAATTATTATAAATAATCTATATTATTCATAACGCGTTGCCCAAGTGCTCAACGAGTACACTTCATATTGTGGGACTCTCTAAGTTTAGGTTAATCCGTCACAAAATCCAATTTCGTGTGCATATTCACCCACTCATGAATTATGACGACCACGGATAATCTCGCTAAACTAAGCAAGTTCAGGTCATTGCATACGTATAATTCATCCGTCATAGGCTATCAATATTATACCTAGGATATAGATAAGAACATCAAATCCTTATGGTATAATATAGTCGACTTTCAAATTTACGATTTCTAAATAACATTCGGAACTAGCTTCCGAAGTTATACCATGGTCATGGATTTACTAGATCGCAAACACGTGTAGGATATCTATGCTCTGTACACAGGACTGACGGATTCTATCTTGATACGCACTGGATATCATGAGCATCAGTCCACACCCAACAAACAGGCGAAGGTCTGATCTAAATAGATCGGTGACGTGATTGCCATCAAAGTGTGGAGGATAACTCATATATCCATTGTCGTATCTCAAGTCGAATAACCACTATGCTCGCTCAACTCGAGAAGATTCTTATTGACGTTGGTGTATCATCTATTAGGAAATCTTCAGTGAGTCGTTCAGTGTTTATCAAATAAACATTTACATGTCTATACGAGTCTCCCGAGACTCATGGTTCATTGGGATAAACAATCAGACCAAGTCATGATATACGACATGTACTGGTCTCAGCAGATTTTGCTAACTGACCTGTGTTAGTAAATCTTGACCATGAACTTTATTTAAGGATATACAACTTATAGTGATGCTTCCCAATGTCAATTACAAACTACGTTGTAACTGCGCACTACATTGTAAATCCTAGGGTTTTTGTCTAATATACATGTATCACTAAATCAGATTTAGTTTCAATCTAATCAAAATTAGATATCTAATCGTAATTAGATCGAATATGTATATAAAAGACAAGAGGTGCTACCACTATTAAATAAGTAATATTATGGAAAAAAAAAAATGAATTGTTTGTATTCATGAATCGGACATAAATACGATCCGAATTGGCACTCCGAGCACCAACCCTAACAAGATTTAGCAGTGAAATATTATTTTGATTAAATTTAATAGTAAAATATAATATTTCAAAATTTGTTAAATCAATTTATTATTTTACCATAAGTTTAATAATAAAATTTAAATAACTCAAAATTAAATAGTAAATCAATCCAAAGATATACACACACGGTAAGTATATTTATAATGTATTCTCAATTTTTTTTTACTTATTTTTACTGGAGGTTTAATTTGTTACACACTTAAGATAGATATTAGAATATAGAATAGATGATAATTTTTTTTATGAAATAAAAAATAAAAAAGTGTAACACGAGGATTTCTCAAAAGTTATCAATCTTATTATTGCTCTCATCCAAACATACTTAATTGCGGAACTATGATAAGATCCTATGCATAGGAGATTGATAATTTGAATTAATACAATTATTAGATTTTGTCATATTTAATTCTTCTAAATGCGATTAATAAGTAGTAACAATTACACTAACTAAATAATCAGAAATCATATATATGGCATGCATATCGTATGCAAGTAATGCAACTTGACTATCGCGTTACATCTAAGGCGCCTGCATGCTCAAGCTTTTTTCCAGGACTATATTTCAAGGTTTAAAAAACTAAAAAACCGGATCGGACTGGCCAGTTGATTCGGGACCCGGTCCAAGATTTAATCCAGTTGACCCCCAAATTCGGTCCAATTTTTTATTTTTTTATATTTTTGTAAAAAAATAATAATTAAAATATAATTAAAACACTGATCGCAATCGACCACCGGTTGAACCGCGGACGGATCTCTAATCCTTGACCTTCTCGCTAGATCGAGTCGATGAATCAGTCCGAATTTTAAAACAGCTGCAAAATCGGCCCATGACACTAGGCACGACCCTTAGCGAAAGAAACTAAAGGAATCCTGCAAATTCATTTACTATATATCACAAACAGAACCCATCGTCCTGATTTCAGTAAATATCTCACAAAAGAAATTAAAAATATATATATATATATATATATATGATAAACTTGTACATATTGAAATTTTCTACAGACTCATGATTGCAAATTCTATCTCACACCATTTGTTGTTCTCATTGTGTAATCTGAATAAAAATAAATAAAATAAAATAAAAGCACAATACATGATTGTTGATAAATAGAGAATAGACAGAGAAATAGAGATAGTATAATGTAAAGGACAACTGGTCGTGATATTATCATACATTTTAAA